>CAXIVR010000009.1:81319155-81611655 GCA_964035755.1 Teleogryllus oceanicus
TAGGTGAACTGCACATAAATATTTTTCAATGATAGAAACCCTGAATATATATATATATATATATATATATATATATATATATATATATATATATATATATATATATATATATACAGTAGGGTGGCCCTTATTTGTTGACGTTTTAATTTCAGTTCGCACACCCTCCTTTTCTTTCCTTTTATTCCAAGGAAGAATGCAAGACCTCATTTGTTCAAATCAGCCGCTGGAGTGGGAGGGGCCGCCGGCGCATGCAACAACTTGCTCATTCGCCTGGCGCTCCGCCCTGCCAGGGCCACCATCACATTTACACGCTGTCCGAGTGAGACGGCGTATAAGGCCCTAATTTGAGACGAGGGCCGCCGGCGCATGCGACAACTTGCTCATTCGCCTGGCGCTCCGCCCTGCCAGGGCCACCATCACATTCACACGCTGTCCGAGTGAACTGCGAGCGTATACAAGGCTTCTAATTTGAGACGAGGGGCCGCCGGCGCATGCAACAACTTGCTCATTCGCCTGGCGCTCCGCCCTGCCAGGGCCACCATCACATTTACACGCTGTCCGAGTGAACTGCGAGCGTATACAAGGCTTCTAATTTGAGACGAGGGGCCGCCGGCGCAGCGTAGCAACTTGCTCATTTCGCCCTGGCATCGCCTGCCAGGGCCACCATCACATTCACCACGCTGTCCGAGTGGCACGAGCGTATACAAGGCCTCTAATTTGCGACGAGGGGCCGCCGGCGCATGCGACAACTTGCTCATTCGCCTGGCGCTCCGCCCTGCCAGGGCCACCATCACATTTACACGCTGTCCGAGTGAACTGCGAGCGTATACAAGGCTTCTAATTTGAGACGAGGGGCCGCCGGCGCATGCAACAACTTGCTCATTCGCCTGGCGCTCCGCCCTGCCAGGGCCACCATCACATTTACACGCTGTCCGAGTGAACTGCGAGCGTATACAAGGCTTCTAGATTGAGACGTGGCGGTCGAAGCATTTAAATTGGCAACTACTATCCGTGTTATTTAATAATTTACGAGAGGTAAAACTGCTCCTGCGTGAAAGTGCAAATTTAGTAGTGAGAGAATGCCTCATTTTTTGGAAGAAGGCCAGGATATATATACTGTTCAGACATATTAAGAACCCCTTTTATAATGAGAAGTATAAACAGTATAAAAAACAATATAGACTAAAATTGATGAATGAGAAGCATCAGTTAATTCTATAAAGTTAACAACTCAACAAAGCAAATCCTAAACACTTTGTGGAACATGGTTAACATTAGAAAACTCAGACTCGCACCAAAGCATATATCTACTACATGAAGGCATTCTTCTTGATAATCCTTCTGATATTTTTAGGACCTTTAATTGCCATTTCTTAAATTCAAAGCAGGACACTGTAACCAGTAATACTTTCTTCTGGAACTTCAAAATCTATGTTTCTGCATCATATAAATGCTAATGAAGTTAATTAACTGATAAATTCCCTCAAAATAGTTGCTTGGCAGGAAACAATGAAATATTTTCAATAATTCCTAAAGAATGTAAGCCTACTCTTCTTAACATATTTGTTTACTTAATAAATTCATCTCTATCTCTAATTGCTTTCCCAAAATCTCTGAAATTAAGTATTTTAAGACCACTGGCTAAGAATAATAATACAGGATGTTGGAATTATCGACCAATAGCCTAACTTCAGTATTTGGCAAACTCTATGAAAAGTTTATTAGCAAGACTTGGTGTTTTCTTCAATCAACAATATCCTAAATATAAATTACAACATGAAGCTGAGGAGAGAAGCCTCACCACCACTGCTGTTGTAGAATTTGTCCTTGAATATTGGAAACTTGGAATCAAATAAAACAGCAGGTATATTTATTGATCTTTCAAAGGCATTTGATGAGTGTATCTCATGAAAAACTGTTAAAAGAAACTAGATTACTATGGAATAAGGGTGGGTAAATGACCTCATTAGATCATGTACCTTACAGAAACGTAAAGCAATGTACAGAGATCTTCTGGCAATCTGAAAATTTCTGATCCAAAGTTAAATCAAATTTTGATACAATTACCACAGGGGTTCCGCAAGGATCTGTGCTTGGACCTTTGCTATTTCTAATATATGTTAATGATATGGAATAAGGGGTGGAGTAAATGACCTCATTAGATCATACCTTACAAGGCGTAAGCAATGTACAGAGATCTTCTGGCAATCTGAAAATTTCTGATCCAAAGTTAAATCAAATTTTGATACAATTACCACAGGGGTTCCGCAAGGATCCGGGGGTTCAAGGGGGATCCGGGTCCAAGGGGTTCCGCTTGGACCTTTGCTATTTCTAATATATGTTAATGATATTCCAAGATCTTCTGATTTCTCTGTGATTTCTTATACCAGATGATACAACATTAATAACGTGGACAAATCTTTGTCATCTGAAAGTAATCTGTCTGGATCATTAAAATCAATTAAAAATTTATCTGTCCAAAAATGAATTAAAAATTAAATGTTGAAAAACTGTATTAATCATTCCAAGTTTCATCACAGATACCAACATAAACATAAAGTGGGGAAGTAGACAAGGAATCAGTGAATCAAACTGATTGCCATAAGTTTTTAGGAATATTAATAGATCAGAACCTAACTTACAACAAACAAGTTGACACACTTTGTAATAAAATAAACTCCAATATATTCCTCTTGAGATACTTTTCCAGATACCTGGAAACAGTCCACTTCTGTCAATTTATTATGACATAATCTTCTCACAACTTCAATATGGTATTGAAATATGGGGAGGTACAACACAAAGAATATGGATGAATTGATGGTCCTGCAAAAGAAATGTATCAGAATTATTTTCAAGCTAGATCAGACGATCCTGTAAATATTATTTTATTAAATATGAATTACTGACTGTTGTGGCACCTACTCTTACAAGTAATACTCCTATTGAGAAATAATCAGAGAATCAATATCTTGTGAGTAATAAAAATGCATAACTATCATACTAGAGGACATAGGACATTATCTGGGATGTACACTAACTAGTCTTCGCTAATAAAGACCCCTTCATTGCAGCCTAAGCTTTTTAATAATCTCTAGTCCCACCGTAAAATTGGCTGATGATAAATACTTTAAAACATTGCTTAAAAGTCATCTCATCAGTCTGGGTCCATATAAGATAACTGAACTGCTTTAACTTTTCTGTATTTTAAAACCATGTACCGCTACAAGTGTGACCACTTCTTGTACCAGTTACTCAGTTTTGATAAGACAATCATACTATTAAATAATATAGGCAATAGTAATTATGTCCTTGATACTGTAAGCACCCAGTGTATTAACTAATGTATTCAAGTTATTGTAAAGTCAATTAAATTATTGCATAAGATAATGAATTACCAACATAATTGTAGAAAAGTTTTTCCACTGTATAATAATCTGCTAGTTTATATTAATACAGTGATTTATTAATCTTTTACTCTTAGTGTAAGAGAATGTGACTTTGTATTATTAAAATGTAATTATATGAATGTTTGTGTGAGCACTTGCATGCTTTAATATACGTAAACTATCAAGTAAATTACTTGAATTATTACTGTAAGATATGTGATTGATTTTTCAATCCTATTATTATAGCTTAATTTAATTGTTTATATTAATCAATTATATATATTTTTAACATTTAAATTATTAAGATAATATTATAGACTTATAAAAACTAGATTTGTAATTATTACTGTAAGTGCATGTAAGTAAAAATATATGTTAACTTCCTGTAATTTAAATTAATTACTAGACAGACTTTGCTTGATACTTTGTGTGAAGTCTATAAGCAATAAAAATATTATTATTATTATTATTATTATTATTATTATTATTATTATTATCATCATCTTCAACTAAATGAGCTAAAGCGAGAAGTGGACCCATCAATCAAATGCGCTGCTCATAAAACTAATAAAATCAGTGCATTTCATGTCGGACAAATTTGACGATATGAACAAATTACTCGAAGAAAACATAAGAGAAAACAAAGAGCTAAAAAATGAAATAAAAAACATTAAAGAAGCCCTCCATAAAAAGGACAACGAAATAGGATACTTAAGCAACAAAATAAACAAATTGGAACAACAAAAGAAGAGTAAATATGTCGAAATTCATGGAATACAAAATAAAGACAACCAAACGGCAACTGTACAATTTGAGGAGATAGCAAATATGATACGGAATTGGAAGTATGTGAAGCTAAAAAAAATTCCCCTCAAGCATTCGCACATGCTTCTAGTCAAATTAAAAGATGAAGTTCAGCGCAACACATGCATAGCCAAAGGAAAAAGGATTGGTGGAGAAAACAGCGCCTGAAGAGGAAACAAGTCACCCATGTTCTTCAATGAATCATTGATCCCAGAACTAAAGTCTCTTCTGAAGCCAGAATAAAAGAGGAAAACTATGGAAACTTCAAATATGTTTGGGTAAAATGGAAGAATTGGTGACAAAGGAAGAAAATGGTTCAGTGGTCAACATTGAATCATCAACAGACCTACAAAAGCTATTAGAAGGTGGACATCACTAAGGTAATTTTATGTAGTAAAATTATTCGAAATCATTATGGACTGGATAAATTACAAGATATTAAATGATCACATTTACTTCAATGTCTATGAAAACCTTAAGCAATGGAATGACCATAAAAATCATTGGAAAATATGTGACAAAAATGGGCTAAATATAATACATCTAAACATTCGCTCAATAAAAAAACACTTCAATGAATTGCAAATAATCTTAAAACAATCTTTCTTTCATATTGTTGTCTGTCGAAGTAAGTCTCACAGAGGCAGAGTGCTATCTCTTCCAAATAGAAATTACAATTGTGTTATGTGCAATAAAGCAGGTGGTGGCTTGATTATGTATTATCATAATTCGTTAGGATTCAAAGAAAACCATTGCATTTATCCCAGTTTTGAAAATATTAGTGGTAATCTCGTCTGTCTAAACAATAACCAAAGATTCTTCTTTATCTTTGTATACAGACCTCCCAGTTCAAACCGTTTAGAATTCATTCATGACCTCAACTACCTCCTCGAAAAAAATGGAAATTGTGATATTATATACACTGGCGATGCTAATATAAATATTTTAGACACTGAAAATGATATTGTCAAAGAATACGAAACTGTATTATATGGTGAGGGCGTAGCTAGGGTAACATAAAGTGCAACAAGAGAAGAAATAAGAGAAAACAAATTATCCTCCACATTGATAGACCACATGTATGTACGATGTAAAACAAATATTCATTCAGCAGTGATTGAACACAAAATATCTACCCAATCACAATAAGTATAAAGAAAGTAAAAAAATCAACCCCAAGAAAGAGTGAAAAAACTAAATAATGAAAATATACAGAAAAATATAGAAAACTATAACTGGTAAGAATGCACCAATAAAGACCCCAACATATTCATGGGCAACATTAAAAAGCAATTCTCCACCATATATAGAAACAATACTCAATGACTTTCACTAGCAGTAAAAAATAATACCATGTATTTACATTACCAAGAGAGATAAACATGGATTACTGATAAGATGCTATATGTGTCTGTCAAGTCTGCTCTTCAGAAAATGGAAATCAAATCTGAGCAATACAAATTATAAAGAAAACTATAAAAAATTCAGGAATAGGCTCAACAACAAAATTAAAAAAGCAAAACAGCAATACTATGTCAATAACTTCGAAAAAATGCTGGTAATACCAAAAATCTATGGATTCAACTAAATACCCTTTTAGGCAGAAAAACAAACAAAAATATCATTGATTCCTTTGGACAAGAAAACTTACATAAATTAGTTAATAAATTTGCCCAAAATTTTGTCAACCAAATTAAAACTATAATAAGCAACAGAAATGTCAAGAACTTTGAGGATACAACTAGCGCCTGTAATCTCAATTGCAGGTTTAGCATACTCAAACCCAAATATCATTAAAAACATTATATTGAAGCAGATCGATAATAGGAAAACTCCTGGTATAGACGGAATTAGGGCTACTGATATACGAAAAAATGTAAATATTTTTAGCGAAATAATATCAACCCTCTTAAATAACATAATAAGAACTGGCATATTTCCTGAAGATTTAAAAGTATCAATTGTAAAACAAATATTCAAAAAAGGAGAAAACACAGACCTATCCAATTATCGCCCTATATCAATTCTACCAACTATTGAAAAAATCCTGGAAAAATACATTGTGGCAAAATTAAGCAAATATTTGACAGACAATAGCATCATTAATCCAAATCAACATGGCTTTCAAAAAGGAAAAAACACTGAATCAGCTCCCCAATTTAGAAGCCTCGAACCAACATATCTGAACAACTAAACAAAGGAAATGGAGTCATTGGTATCTTTATCGATTATTCAAAAGCTTTTGAGACAGTACATCATGAAATACTACTTGATAAATTATTCAAAATTGGAATAGAAGGTAATTACTTAAAATTACTTCAGAGTTACCTAAAAAACAGAAAATTCATTGTCAAAGTGAAAGACACAAATAGCCAGCTGTATGCTATGGATTATGGTGTTCCGCAAGGAAGTTGCTTGGGGCCTCTCCTGTACCTAATATATGTAAATGACATTCATAATTCTATAAACAAAACCAAACTCATCATGTATGCAGATGATGCTGTCTTACTATATGCCCACAAAAATAACAAAACTAGTCAACAGACAATACAAAATGAACTCAGTTCCATATTGAAATAGTCTTATGAAAATAATTTATATATAAATGTAAACAAAACCAAGGCTATGTACTTCAGAACCTCACATATGGCTAACTTCACACAAGGAAAAATCCTCTTGCACAATGAACAATGCTTGAATAGTAGTTGCCAATATTACTGTAAATGTGAAAATATTGACTTTGTAACAGACATTAACTATTTAGGAATAATTCTAGACACACAAATGAAATTCTCTAAACATACTGATTTGGTGTTCAACAAGCTGAAAAGAATTTCAGGATGTATGTATGCTACAAAAAATTTGATTAACCAAAAGACAAGAAGAATTATATACAAAGCACTGGTTGAATCCATCATCCGATACGGAGTGGAAGTGTGGGGTTGTTGTAGCCATTACCAACTTAGAAAATTAAATATGCTGCAACAAAAAATCTTAAAAATTGTATCAGGGAATGACAAAGACCCAAAAAACCAACTCCTCATAAATTGTGATACACTGACTCCCAGAAGTTTCTACAAATATATACACATAACAAAAAACCTCAACACAAGAAAATACAAAGAAATAACAGATCACATTTACAAAACTAGAAAGAAGAAATTTAATGTGCCAAGATCGTACAACAAATACGGAGAAAAAGGACTCAAATGTGTTATATCTACAATCTTTAATAGCATCGCCAAAGATATAAATCCCAAAGCTAAGAATATAAGGAACATCAAACAATGGCTACAAAATATAGAATCGGAGTAACACTCAGTACTTAACACAAACATTCATCAATATACAGGTATCTTGTAAAGACTGGTATATCATTGAAGGTACTACCATCAAATTCAAACTTACAAGTGATAACACCACTGCATTGTCCATTACAATATACAAGTTTTTCTAAAATGTTATGTAGGTATTAATCATATTTTTCAATTGAATATATGAATGGCACAATTATTAACAAGTTGTAACCTGATGTAAATTATGAGCAATTGTAATCTATGAACAATCTGTAAAGGCTGAAATGTAACTTTCCTATTAATGTAACACTTTAAACACTATGCAACATAGAACAAACAATCCTGTAAATTATGTGTAGCATATAATGTTATACCTGATAACTCTAACATATGAAAATTATTATAACATTAGTACATTTATGTGACAATACTTGTAACAAACTGGGCACCTGATGTTAAGTCGCAAGACTTATCAGGACCCTAAACTGATGGAAAATAAACAAACCAATTCAATTATTATTATTATTATTATTATTATTATTATTATTATTATTATTATTATTATTATTATTATTATTATTATTATTATTATTGTTACATATTTATTTTTTAAGACTCATAAATATTTATATTCATTATTAGTGGCTACATTCATTTTGATTTCGTTGAACTGTTTTTGATCTGAAAATTGTAATTATTGTTATTATTTTTAATTTAATTATGATGATCAATAGTGGAAAACTAAAATGATTGTCCCAAAAAAGAAAATTTTAAATAAAATTTAACATGTGTGTTGCTTGTTTGGAGAATTAGTTAATAAAGAGCTACTTCAATTCAGTGATTTTGGGCAATATTAATCAAAAAATTTAGCAAATTAATACTTCTATTACTTTGTAGTGTGTAGCCTTTGAAATATTTTGTGTTCCATAAATCTATTCCATTTTATCTGTGCCTCATTGACCATATCAGGACACGAGTCCTGAGAAACCTCCAATTGTTTAGATTAAATACATTAAGCCAAATTTGATAAAACTGCAATGTTTAAAAAAACATAAACATATTTAACATAGAAAATGCTCTAAGTGTTTGTGGAACAAAGGATGCCAGATTGTATAAAATCAAACATTTTAAAGCAGTAATGAAAGTATATTTTTTTTTGTCTGCATTAATATAATACACTTATATATTAAAAAACTTAGAAAAATCATTCAACATTTAATAACAGGAGTGAAATAGATAGACAAGAAAATAAAATAGATAGATAAGAAAAAAAATAACAACATGGATCATCAATTTAAAACTAGCAGATGCTAAAAAGAATATCCAATGTAAACACTTGAGTTACAAATAATTTTGTCACCATTATTGAACACTTAGACAAGTGAATTAAAAATTGAAGTCACAGTAGAATTATGCCTCACAGTGTCTCACAATTTAACCTGGCCTTAATAAACTAGAATATATTCAAATTAAACCAATCCAGATGTCTATCGCCAAGTGATTATCACTTTGTTTACATTTTGCACTTCGCTGTAATCACCTTGTTCACCTTTTCAAGATAAAGATAGCATTTGTTTTAGGTCCATAATAACTTGTGAGCACTAATATAATACTAAAATGTGTTGTTTTGGTAATGTTTAAAACTCTGAACTAGAATCTATTATTAAAGATTTGGTGCCGTAAACAGCAAAAGAAACAGACAAAATGTGTGGAAGCAATTTCAAGAATTTCGTGAAGAAAGAAAATACAAATGGACAGCACAAACTACAAATGAAATTACACATACTTCAGACAATTAATATGCAAGGATTAGATGATGAAAAGTACAAAGAATAAGCAATCAAAACTATGTGGAACGTTACAACCAAAATTATTCAGAAAAATACTTCAATGAGTACACACATGTGTTCAATCCATTCAAAATTGACGAATCTCGCTTCTAATTCAACTTGTTCATCCTCCATTTCAAATACATCCAATGAATACCAAGACATGGAAAACTCAACTTCCTACAACTAATAATTGTTTTTAATAAATGTTCTTGTAAGTAACTTTGTTAGTTTTCAAAGTTTTAATACCATAAAATTGAAACATATTTCAAATCATTTTCTGCCTTAAACTGTTACTCATATTTTACTTGACTGTACGTTATTCCAGGAGGCAGTGATAACTCGGAGCTGAATTAAAGTTTCACATATTCTGGTAGTAATTTTGGGTAATATCTCTCTTTTACTTGTTCTGATTGCAATTATCCGTCTAATTCACATGTCTTAGTACTTTGCTATTAACTGTTAACAAATCAATAATCATAATGCAAAGAATTTGTACAATTATTTAGTGATCAAGAGATCAACAGGGAGTTAATAGCTGAATACACACCAGCTGTTTGGCGAAATCAAAATTCTATTGATAACAACAAAAAAAGGTTGTTTTTATGTTGAGGTATAAAAATTTCTACTATGTATTTCCAAAAATTGATGATTATAATACTATTCAAAATAATAAAACATACACCCTAATAATCCATTTTTCAAAATTTTTGTTCATTTTTTTCCCAATTGTTAATAAGTAATTTATATGCGATTATTTAAGTTATGGTTACTTTGTTATATTTTACAGAAGTCAATGAGGTTGATGAAGCCAGATCATTGTTTTAAAAAGGGTCAACCCAAGAAAAATGTTGTGAATACATGATTAGGCATTATACACACAAAAGGCATTATTCAAGCATTCCTGTTTTACAATCGGACATAGACAAACGAAAGTGCATGCTTGAATATTAACAATTAAAAAACCATTCAACCCCATTATCAATAACTAACTTCAATAAATGGTAACAAAAACTTACTTTAAGTAAAATAATAAAATATTGCTGGTAATAGTAAAATAAAAAGCAATATGTTCTAATCATATACTAAGTATAAAAGATGCGGAAGAACATCACTAACTAGTGGTGCAATAGAATGGCACGTGATTTTCTCGCAGTAAAGTTTTCTCATTTCTTTGGTGAGGATTGGATTTACGGTCTTGCCCCATCCTCTTGCCAGCTACCATTATTTTCATCAAAGTACATTTTTTTGACATTTTCTCAACTTTTTAGTTTCCTAATAGTAATAACATAAATATTACTCCAAGAATATTAAAGAAGAGTAAAACATTGAATTAAAAATTCATTGCCAGGCCCTGACAACAAAAAAGTGGATGAATTCAGATGCTAAATTAAAAAAAAAAAAACACTCCTTTAACACATGGTGTAGCCAAAATCCGTTTTGTGGGTCCATGATGCCGAAAAAACAATTGAATGCAAAACCATCCATTCATAGAATTTTTTGAAAATTGAAACTTTAAAATTTTGAAAAACATTCTTTAAAATTTGAGGGTATTTTTAAATGAAGCCCACCCGGTAATTTTCAAAATTTTATCAAAAACGGCTCCAAATTTTTTCTGTAAATTTCTTTTAAGAATAGAGTAAAATACACTTATAAATGTGGCATACGTACGATTTTCTCAGTTAACTCTGAATTTTCGAAAATTACGTGTTTGAATTTTTTCGGCGTCTTCCTAAAACGAGAAAATTAATAATAAAGATTGTTTGCTTCAAATGAAATTTGTTGCTCATAATCAGTTCTTTTAATAAGGTCATGTAGATTTTGAAAATTTGAGAAGTTTTCGCGCAATATGGCGTGCAATATTTGCAATTTTAAAAAATTACAAAAACAAGATTTTCTCAAAAACGGCTCCAATTTTTTTCTTTAAATTTTTCGTATGGATAGTGCTAAATGCATTGTGTAAGATGACATAAACGCCATATTACTCTATTATTTTGTTTTTCAAAAATTACAAAAATGCAATTTTTTTGACTAGTTTCTCACGTCGGTAGTATTTACATTAGAGGCGATTTCTTCACGTTGGTGTATTTATAAGTACATGTGATTTAAATCATGTCAAATAAAGTTTCTCGAAAACTCAACAGTTTTCTGTGAAAATGATATCAAAATTCAGCATTTTCAAAAACGCTCAAACGCCATTTTCTCAAAAATGGCTCCAAATTTCTTCTTCAGACTTTTACAACGAATAGTGGTGATTGCGCTATTTAACATGGCGTAAAGTTTATTAAGATGTATTCTTTTGTTTTTTTAAATTACATAAATGTAATTTTTGAAATGTCTCTCACGCCGTTAAAATGCACATTTCAATGGATTTGTGTACAATATTGAATTTGAGTGGACGTTCTTCAAATTACTTAAATGAAGTTTTCCGAAAACTCAATAGATTTCTGTGAAGAAAAAAAAAGGTTCACATTTCGCATTTACAGTAATGCTTAACGCCGGTTTCTTGAAGACGGTTCCAAATTGTTCAATGAAAATTTATATTTATGACAAGGTTTTAGTCTTCTTTACTATTTTAAAATCAATATTTCGGTTGTACTACTTGGAAGCCGAAAAGTTGAGAAATTTTCAAAAACATGTACTTTTGGGGCGATAGATGGCAGCTAGCCAGAAGGAAGGGCAAGACAGAACAGTACCAGTCCACACCAAGGAAATTAGAAAACGACGAGAAAGTCTGTGCCATTCTGTAGCACCTCTCGTTTTTATTTTTCCACATCTCAATTTTGGTATAATACACTATAGCAGGATTCGTGTATTAATTGCAAACAATGTTTGAAGCCCGTATTAACATCCATGCGCGTTTTCTTGAGCCCTCAATTCGCAAGTTGCGAGGGTAGTGTGGGTTGTTTATTTTCGCGACAAAACTCAAATATCAAACCTGTTGCTCATTTTTCGATGCAAAATAAGTTTCTATTGTACGGGAGCGAACATATCTAGATCAGATTTTGTTAACTGTTCGTTACTATCACTTATTCATAATTCAACTAATGTTAGTAATGTTATAAGACCCATTTTAGGGGGGGGGGGAATTGAGACAGTACTGTAACGTTATCACGTCGAAAATGAAGTTTTAAAAAAAATTCTATATGAATTTGGCATCAAAATTCGTTGACAAAAATACCTTCAATTTGAACTGTTTCCCCGTCTCTGCAGCTTTTCTCAGCCTCATGCACGCAATAGATGCTGAGAAAAAATAAAACATACAAAATATATTTCTCGTATCTCTGCAACATGACCCTAGGACACTCTGCCCTAGGACGCTGATTTTTAGTGAATCTACGTCATTTTGTATTCTCTTTCATAGGAGCACCGCGATTATCGATTTGGTTGGGGGGACACTTTCCACCACCTTATTCGGCTAAACCTTTTATAATTAAAAGGCACGGTATAAAACATGGTAAAACTCTAAGCAAACATATGGGTTGATCGAAATAATTCCATTGTTGATATAAACTTTTAGTAGTAACTGTAGCGAAAAATGTGGGTTTTGGAACCTTTCACCGATGTTCCGAGAGAGTCACCACGAACTGCTAACGTTCTATGGTTCAGAATACCATGGTAGACCTCGGTACCAATGGACACAGCAGTGGTTTAGAGCCCGACGGAGGTCCACACACGGCGCCGGGGACGCGTCAACCACAAAAATAGCTGGGCCAAATGTTGCTATTCATTCTGGTTCGGTAATTTGGATTTCAATGTGCGGCAACCATTTCTTCTTTTCAGTGTATGTTTTAACTTATGTGCATGATGTTTTCTACCACGAAACTTAGCAAAAATTCCTAAAGGAGAAAAATACTGATAAATGACCTATTAGCATTACTTCTGAGAATTAATAGGTACATTACCATTCGATCTTATATATAAGAAACTTTTAAATATTCAGTTTCATTCATATTAATGTTCTATTCTAATTTTTGAAATCTATTTTTAAAGTAAAACTTTTACGACATCCCCTTCTAAACGATTTTCTTTCCTAGTTGGCCCCACTCCAAAAACAATTACACATTACCGTCTTATTACACTTTGAGACCATCGGACGCATGGGGCCGCACATACCAAGCACCAATTAAATCCCTTCACAGTCGTTCTTTTAGTAAGAAAGAAGTTCCTTTAACAATATCTTATAATACATGGATGGAATTTCTATTGAATCCTTGAAAACTAGTGTCCCTGCACTATTACAGACATTTCGCGCAAACTATTCGTAAGATCAGAGAAAACATTCAAGAAAGAAGCAATGAAAAATAAAAGTTCAGTGTTCCATGTGAAGCCGACACGTTCAAGCCCCCATGAAAGAGCCACTCTCACAGGTGTTTCCAATACTGTTGGAGATCAAATTCATTTTGGACACTGTCAAAATGTAACGAACTCTACGTTTCCTAACGAGACCTGGTTGAGTGACCGGCTAGGAACCCCGGGATCTAACGGCGTCGGGCCCCTGGCCGAAGGGATAAAAGGCACTGACTGACTGCGACCTGACGAGACTAGACAAATACAGTAAATTATTCAATAACTGTAATGAGAGTAAATACTGGGTAACGGAGGATTACTCCAACAAAAGCGCTCAACGCCCAACAAGGATTAAGAGACGCGTTGCGTCGACGCAACAAATCTTTTTAAAAAAGTTTTCGCTGGGTATCCGTGTGATTGAGTGATTCGTGAGCGTCGCGTCTTTTGATAGCGACAAGCCCATTGCTTAGTGAACTCCGGCGTAAATTTTAACCACCCAATATTTCACTCGCCAGCGGTTGTTTTCCACCGATAAAGTTATCATGTTTGATTCATTTCGTGAATCTAACTTTTTGACTCTCAAAGATTTGTAATCTCGTTAAATGAAATAAAAATATAACACACTTACTTGGGAAACACGTGATCTCTTGTTTTATTGTAGCAACAGAAGCATCATCACAGCAGGATGCAAGAGGATCCTACAGAAAAACAAACAATTAACAACCAACAAATATCCAACCTGGACGATATTGTCATGAGAAATTTAAACTTTCCTCTGAGACGATAACTGTTACACTGTTAGTAATCCACTGTCATCATGAGAAATTTAAACTTTCCTCTGAGAAGATAACTGTTACACTGTTAGTAATCCACTGTCATCACTGTACTAATCCATGTTGATTTTTAATGATAGAATCACTGTACCTTAAATTACAATTGCAATTTGATGAATGGTTATGTTCAGTTGACACCGATAATGATCTGTGATATTTTATCTTCAATGTGTTATTGATTTAGAGGGATTTTAAGAGGAAAATTATTTACAATGAATAAAGTGAATTTTGCATGATTCTCCCGTTTATGAAAAAATCGTCTCATTTGAATTATTTTGTTGAAGTACGTTTTTAAGTAATTTTGAAATTTAAACACTTTTTCGAATTTCGGACTCTGGAGAGGTTAACGCATAAGCCATGGGACGTAGCGGGCCTGCCCCTTTTGCTGTATCATTTTTTGACGATCTGAAGTCACAACCTTTGAGAAGATCCTGGGCGATGTTTTTAAATTGGTTTTGAATTAAATTACAATTAATAAAGGCGGCCACTGTCAACCGTTTATTGGGTGTCACACAAGGCTAAGGCATACTCGAGATCTATTAACATTATTTTACATGGGTTTTTCTAACGTGGCATCTGGGCGTTTTATCTTCAAGATGGAATACGGCACGACTTTTCGCGTCTTTCTCGGTCTCACCGCTAGAATCGCTTGGTCTGCAGCACTGCTTGATGCGGCCGCGATCGTGCGAGATCTTGCGCCAGGACCGAAAGACACTCAAGCGTACCTTATTCCAATTCATATCAAAGCTCTGCCTTATTCCGAAGCAGTGGTACCCTCCAGACGCTACGTTAAAAAAGTATAGAGGATTCCTGTACATTGTTTATCCAAACTGTATTAACAATGGTTATTCAATTCGTGATATTAAATAGTGTTCAAACTTTGCATAGAAAGAAATACCTAATCAGGGCAATGCGTCTCCAACAAGTTTATCAGCTACTCTATCAATTTCTTACCACTTCACCCTTCTGGCCAATCGTAAACTGACTCAAATATCTTACAGCGATTGCAATGTCGATGTCCAATAAACAACGTATGCACTGTAACATAACATCCTTGATTTTAACTTAGCTTTCCGTTATTGTCAATATTTGGCGCATTTTGGAACTATTGTTGGGCATAATTTCGTTTCTGCAATATTCCTGTTAAATACCACTCGTGCTTTGGAAATCTCAGATAAATACCCTCCTGGCTCGTGAGTCGGGGATTTATCGACAATTTCCAAAGCACTCTCGGTATTACTTATGATAAACAGCATTCATGAACATGAGTTTACCATTTGTTGAGTACATTTCATTGAAATGAGCAATTTTAAACTTCTAACAGTGTACAGATTGTTTTTTTGTTGCGTCACCTTGACGCAACGCGTCTCTAAGCCCCTTAAGGGGCGTTGACCTTTTTAATTCTGGAGTAATCCTCCGCTAAATTACTATATTTGTCAAGTCTCGTCACGTCGTAGTCAGTCAGTGCCTTTTATCCCTTCGGCCAGGGGCTCGACTCCGTTAGATCCCGGGGTTCCTGGTCGGTCACCCAACCACGAACCCGCGAGTCTCGAATTCGCTTAACCTTCGTGACTTCGGGCCTTAATCACGGGTAGCTGACGCCGCCGGAACTATACCTTTTAACTTTACTATAACTTTTCCCTACCGTCAAGAATAGTTCATTACAATTTATTATTAGTTACTTTTTTCAACCACTTAATCAAAGTGGTTTCTTTCAATTATAATTACTCAATTACAGGTATTGGAAATATTTTCCTGTCACTAATTACACCCTCGGAACTTTAGCTTGACAACTGCGTCTCAGTATTGTAGTGTACTTGTTTGTTTGCACATGATATTAATGACCTTTCAAATCTACAGCAACAACTTTAGACTAACAAATGAGCACTAAGTTGACATAACATACAGGCTGCAATGATATTGGAAAATTACAAAAAGTACTTTCTATACAACTCTGGGATCCAAGCCATTATGGAATTATTTATTGTTAAAACAATAAAGATCGCATGGTAAGGCCATTGCCGCATGAAATGTGTTTTAAACATATTTTCTAAAGATAATATTTATGGTGGAATTAGCCAAGGATATAACTAAACCCTATACAAATCCGTAGTCAAACCATTAAATTATGAATCTAAAACGTATATTTATTTGCGATTTATCTATATATTTAAAAAAGGTATTCTGCCATGAAAGCCGTTTAGAGCTTCTACTAGAACCGGTGTTTGTATTTTTCTTTTAAATGAAGAATATGATCCTAGATGTGTTATCAGATGATGAAGGTGTGTGATTCACCAGCATTGACGGTGTAAATTAATTAAATCATTCTTTAATAGTACGCTTATCAATAGTCAATTGTTTTCTTTCAAAGGGTGATAGTTTCAAAACCGATATAC
The DNA here is from genome assembly GCA_964035755.1 of Teleogryllus oceanicus. Classification (NCBI taxonomy): domain Eukaryota; kingdom Metazoa; phylum Arthropoda; class Insecta; order Orthoptera; family Gryllidae; genus Teleogryllus; species Teleogryllus oceanicus. The sequence goes on from CAXIVR010000009.1 coordinate 81,335,993, forward strand.
ATGAATCCATTGATGTGAGTCCACGCTGCTTGATGTTTTGTTTGATTGTTGAGATTTCTTTACAATTCGTCAAGGTTTTGTTTCAGTGTAATAACTGCATTGTGGTGTTGACAGTTTGCATGTATTTGCTTCTGTGGTGAACATTCGCACAGTGGGTTTTGCTCGGTTGTAATACTTAAGTGAAGTTGTTTACAGGTTATGTCGAATTCCGAATCATTTGTCCACGAGCCCCAAAGACGCAAACGTACACAACAGAACGGGAAGAAAGTCAGCGTAGGTGTCGTGATAGTGAGGTCATTTCGTTTTCTATTGGGTCATTGTCTATGAAATGTCAGTTTTGTTCTGCTTTGTACTTTCCATGTGAGAGAAATTCTGCAAACGATTTACTCTGTGTTGCTTAAATAGGAAAATAAGTATACCTTCGAGCAATATGCCAGAAGAAATCAAACAGTTATTTATAGGAGATGATGACACTTCAAAAAACTTAAGAAATAATATCCCTTCAATTATAATGAATTACTATATATTTTGTGCCCGATTGCATTGCCATCTGGTCATGGGCCACACGTGTTCAAAATTTTGGGAACTCATTACAGAATATCTTTGATTATGCCCTCAAGATCAAACAATACAATATGCTGTGAACATTAGTCTGGGTACAGTAGTTAACATTTATCTCAGATCTCATCGTTAAAATTGCTGACAGAGTCTCACTAGTTTGATATTAAAAACAAAATTAACTTCACTGATCAGCATATCAATATTCCTACTTTATAGAAACTCAAAAAGAATAGAAAAGTCAAAAATTTTAACAATATTGGTTATGAAATCAGGCTATATTTTGCAATGACAAAAACAAAAATCCATGGTAAGTCAAGAGTGGCATTCAAGTTTATGTAGCCAACAAATTAATTTACTTAATTTAAAATTCATTTTTCTGGAAAATTTTAATTTAGTTGAAAATGCAAGTGGTAAACACACAATATTTTTTGCCCAAATATGCTGATCCTCAATAAAATTACACTAATCAATGATGTGATCCCACAAAATTAACTCTGTGATTCACTAAACCTTGGACCTTTTTTCAATCAATTAATTTAATTAAGATTAACTGTATTTTAACAGAGCAGCAAAAAATGACTGAAGGTGTTCTTGTTGTAACAAATATTATTGGTAAACACTTTTGAAATTAGACCAAACTCCAAAGCTAAAATTATAATTCAAAGATTTAATTTGGTATATGTGTATATATTAAGAGCATATTAGTATACAACACAAAGTGGTGCAGGACAAAAAATCTACCTTTGTTACCTTGAAGTAAATCTAAACGTTCACAGCGTTTGCCCGAATCTAAAGAAATAAGGAATAAACCCAATGAGATGAGAATTAGTGACAGATTATTTAATACACTATATCTAAAATTTGAAATATTTAAACACTAGACTGACATTTTTTCCCACACCTTAAAATATCAAAGAGCTTTTCTTTCACAATGGGTAGCAAAATATGAATCAAGCAACGTTCTTTGTTACTGCAGGTTACTGATTTTTTCTCTTTATTTTATTTTGTTTTAGTTTGGTTATTGGTTTTTTTAACTTATTTCACACACAAAAGTATTCCTCCTCTTGCACAAAAAAAATGCAAGTATATGTAACATGTACATATTTTTGCTACCCTATTTTACAATATTTCATTATCATTTTATAATTTGTTATTTTCAACCATGTAATCAAAAATAGTTTTCTTTCAATTATAATTATTTATTATAGGTATTAAAAGAATTTTAGCACCACTAATTAGACTGTGGAAACTTCAGTTTGACAGCTGTCTCTGAGTATTGCAAATGACAATAAGGACATCCTGAGTCTACAATAGTGACTTCTGTCATGTAATTGGTAATGACTGAAAAATTACAAAAAATACTTTCCATGATAATATGCCTATGAGATGAAAGCCAACATGGAATAGATTATCGTTAATATAATAAAGAACACATGGTATGGTCATTATCGTATGAAATGAGTTTTATACGTATTTCCTCAAGATAATATTTATGGTGGAATTAGCCAAGGACTAGCTTAACTTAACATCACACAAATACAAAGACAGATCATTAAACTGTGAAACTAAAACAATATATTATATGTTTGTTTGTTTATGATGAATATTAGAAAGAAAATTATCTTAGTTCACTGATAAACAAAACGATATTTCTACAATACACTTGCAATATGTACCTCCTCTTACACATATGTAGAATATACAAGTTATAAATTACAAGTCTTTAGCCTATAAAAGGGCAATTAAATATAATAAATAAGCATACTTATACTAAAATATTAAAGCTCCTTGCTTATCTTTCCAGCAACTAGTTTCAAAAAATCACAGAAACTTTACTACTTCATGTAAATAGCTTTATTTGTTTTTGAATACGTTCAAATAATTTAGATAAAATCCTCTGCGTCGAAGCAGGGACAAGATGACCTCAAGAATTCTTTTGTATGTAATAATAGTGATTTTCTGCAGGAGAACGGTGAACAATATGTAGCTATAGACAGTTTTATACGGTACAAAATTCCACCAGCAGCAAGCAACATTTCTTCTGATTTTCATAAAAACAAAAATTAATGCATTCAACCTACCTCCTATGAAGGTGATAGAAACTCCAGAGCAATTTTGAATTATGGTTGTCACAAGGAATATTGGACAAAATCATTGAAATTCAGTTTTTTATTGGTTTATTGCTGACAGCGGAACACATGAAAATGAACCATAACAAATATGAAATAAAGAACCGGATAATATGGCATAAAGTTATTTTCGATATGCGACTCCAAAAACTTCATGTCATTGAAAGATTCGCCAGCACTTAAATAAAAGAAGGAAATGTGTAAAGTACAAACATTAGCTTGAAGGTTGTAGAAAACCTTTCTTCTGGTTTTCATGTCACCCATCTTAACACTGTTGATAATTTTTTCATTTCAAAAGATTTAGCTAATCACTTGTTCAAAAATCCATTTGCATTGTATAATTTTTAAAAAAGACTAAATATTGTGATGGTCTATTCAGACACATCCAAAATAAATACAGAAACATTGAATTAGGACTAAAAAACACATTAATTTTGTATGTCAATAAAAAACGAAAACATGTAAAAGTGCACGAGTGGAAGCTGTTTTCTTCAATTTATCGATATTCTAAAGAACTGTGCCCAAAATATATTGTGAGAATGTCAATAAATAAAAACAGGACATATTTACAAATAATGACACATCGCAACCATATAATGTTTTGTAAATAAAAAGATTTCCGTGATAATAAATTAATTTTGCATATAAGGAATGCGACAGTCGTATATTCTCACAAATGTGATGAACAATTATTGATAATATATTTAAATAAGGAAACAAGTATTTGGAAAAGGGGTTACGAACATTATAAATATCTTGGGATTTATTTAGGAATTTATGGCAATGCTAAAAAGCTATTAAAGACAACGTAATATAAAAAAAGACAAAAAGGAAACAGTTGTATTGTCAGAGAAGAGTTGTCTTTTGTTTTAAACTACGCGGTATAGTGAAATCATCATCTTTTTTATGTAGGGATGTGGACAGCAATGGCAACCATTGTGGAGCAAAATGAGAAGTTTAAAAACATTATATTTTTGTTTTTCTGTCATCAAAATTTATAGCAAGGCTGAGATTGTAAGTTTTTATAGAAAAAACATGGTCATTTTTTTTTTTTTTTATTATTCAAACTGGTAGAGTGCACTCGAGTGAATATTGGCAATAATTAATTGTGTGAATGTTGAAAGAAAAGATGTAATATTAGATTGTAGATCATTTTTCAAAGGGTATTTTATGTGTTCGTTTTTTTCTTTCTTTTGTTATGTATGCAGATGTGTTTTGATGTCATAAGCGAGGTAGAATTCGCTTAATATTATTGTCAAAAGAGTATGGAATAAATCAAACCGGTATTCTTATATGGTTTTATTTCAGAATTCAATGGAGTTATTATTATTAGTAGTATTATTAATAGCAACAACCTAAATGATAGGGAACAATTAAAATGTATCTTCCTGAAGTAATAGTAATATTATTCTTGAATCCCTGTATAGGATCGATTTCGCAAACTCACGATATATATAAATTCATTGGAATGGTATATCACAAACCATATTAGGAAGACAAGGATTAGATATTATACAAGAAATTTTATTTGTACTTATAAAGAAAGGGAGTAAATGGGGGGAGTATGTATATTATATATATAAAAAAAATAAACCATGACAATATGTCTATAACAAGTAATGTACTTCAGCTTCCGGGTCAATGACCTCTATCTCCATCAGGTTTTCGTCCAGTTTCCCTGATCCATTGAGCAAATCCCTTACTTTGCTTCTGGATGTAAATGTAGTAGCTTCACTATGCGTACGTTTGTTGAGCTCTGTTTTGGCTTGTAGTGGTAGTAGAGGCTTGGTAAGTTTCTGTTTTATTAGTAATGCATAAAAATCAAATGTTTACCATTTCAAATAAGTTTTCTATGACTCAAGAACAAAAAGTCTAGTTTTAGGTTAATCTTGCAGTTAAAAAAAAAAAAAAAAAAATTCTAATTTTTATTAACTTTTTCATCTTTCAACTACAAATAGTTGTTGGGAAGGGATTCTGAAACTCAAGAAAGCATGTGCACATGATTTTCAACCCCACACTCACATACAGTTTTTAACAGATTTTTGTCTAAATAAATATCAATTGCACTTCAACAGCAAAAAAGGGGACGTGCACTCACTTGATTAAATGGTTCAAACATACAGTTGCAAAAAGTCCACTGGGTCTTTTTATGAAGTGTATTGATATATAAGGCATTGTAGCATTTGTGCTAATTTTTGCATGAAGCATCTTGAGCGGATTATAAGCAGGAAGAAAATGAGATGCCACAAATTTCTTTGTACTTGTCAGAAAAACTTATTGTGCCTTTAAATGAAGGCCAAAGCAAGGACTTCATTAGACAGCATTGACTCCATTCAGTCAATGTTCAGCATTCTTCCTGAGGGAATCCAAAGCACCTCCAACTTTTATATGGAAACAGCAAAAAAGAAAAAGTATTATTTTTGCAATACAAAACTTAGTAGAAAGCAAAAGGCTCTATATAGTAAATGTAAACAAAATGTCTGTAATGAGCATTCTTTAGTTACAAGTATATGCAACAAATGTAAGAAGTAAATTTACATGTTTCCCTCCATGTTTTTGTAAATTATAACAAGTGATTTAAATAATGTCACAATATGATATGAACTAGATGCAATTTTCTATTAACGAATGCCATAATGTTCAGAAAAGTTAGAATACTTGTCAAAACCTGGCGTTCATTGTAAAAGAGTAACTGAAAAATATGTGGGTTCCTGAAATCCATGATGGGTGTACATGTAAGTCAGAAAAGTAGGATCTTCTGATTAAACATCTAAATATATTATTAAATAATATTAATTATAATTTGTAAATGATTTGTCATGTATTTCACAAAAATATTTAGAAGACTTCGTCTTTTTTCCATTTTGCAAGGAACGCATATTTTCATTTCCTTACAGATTTCTCATGCACATCTTTCTTCTTGGGTAGAAATTGTAACAGTTGATCCTAGGTGAGAGAGATGATCACTAGACATCGGATGTTAAGGAAAATGCCTATTTTATTCTAGCAATCTTGTTTAAAAGCCAACTAAGCCATAGTCCAACGTGACTATTCATTACTAAATCTTCCATTCACATCTTTGAATTTTAAAATACAAGAGAATTCCTGAAAGTATACCAACAGATTTTTCTCCATTTCCCCTTTTCATATAAATACTAGCCATTTTCTGAGAACATGGTTGATTGACAGTACACCAAGGTTACCAAATTATACGTGAAAATAAATGTAAATTCCCAGGTTTCAGTGTTGTTAATGCTGGACATCTAAACCATATGCCAGTCACATCAGTAGATGCTCAGAGATCCTTCTCCGATCATTCAAACTGATTTTGTCACCCCATTGTCCCAAATTTGAAATTGTGATCCTTGAAGAGTTACTGGTAATATAATGCAACGCAAATTATGAAGAATAAAATGTAGAAGAGTTGTAAATATGTACATCTATTTTTTCAGTAAAATGTACACACTTGTTTTGTGCATTTAAGTTTAAAAAATAATATAGAAAAAAATTGCAAACAATTTTTCCTTTGTATTGGGTATGTAACTTATGACAGTGTCGTTTTTTTCTCCTTATTCTTGACATTTTCAGGGCCTTTTTAGATGCCTAAAAGAAAGATTTTTTTAAACATCCGCTGTCTAATGATCACATTTTCTGATTAAGCACTTGTCATAGACTCGCCTGAACATAATGCCATGATATGAACCACTTTGACCAGAAGCTCATAATGCACTGGTGGCAGTGCACACAACATATCTGACATATCGGTCAGCACAGCAATCAAGTTTCAACATGCTCATAGAAAATGATTCAATGAAAGGATAAAAATGGATGGCCACATGTTCTTAGAAAATTACAGCGAAGGATTACACGAAATATTGGACCACAAATGCATCGTAATAATTCAGAAACCTAAAATTGCTGTGGCTTGATCTCACAAATCTATTGCCGTCACTCCTGGGTTAAAAAAAATATGAAACATTGAATTAACAGTTTGCAAGCAATATAATCAAAAGAATCTAAAATATTTCTGTTTTACTGAATGGAAACTTAAAATTTCAATCAATGATATTAATTTTTGCACTTTTTATTTCAATCTTTTATTAATAATGAAAATTACATAGATTTATAGAGAAAACATTATGGACCGTTTAGTAACTTAATTAACAAAGGATAGGCCAATTTTATTCATTTTTTTTCCTAACGACTTTTAATAATCTAATGTTACTTTGTTTTCCAAAGTTCTGTTAGTGTACGAAAGTGCTCTGGTGATGGAGAGATCAAAAAAAGCTCAGTTAGAAATAGGTGGAAAACAGGAAAAGAAGTCTTCATCATAGTAACTTATTTGAAGGTCACCATTTATAACACTGATATGCTGCATGCAACAGCACTACAATGCACACATTAAAAAACATCATCTCTACTAGCCACTTCTAAATATACACAGTATTGCAGGCAAAATAGAAAACATCTCTGAATTCAAGATCTTGAAATTTTTAATAAAAAAAGTTTTTGTTTTGGAGAATAGTTCATAGTGCACTCAACTGGATAACATCTATCCCGCGGATGGTAATACATTTTCTTCTCCACAACTGGCATGGTATCCACGACAATTTTGAGGCAATAAGGTTCTTTCATTACTTACCTATCAAGTGGAAATGCTCCTCCAGAATCACCTTTCAAAGCATAAAAAACATTACTCAGATTCACCATAAAATTCCCAGTTCTTCTACTGGCACAAAAAAAAATCAACATTTCTGTGAAACCTTCAATTTTCTTCTGCCCCAATCAGGAACTTAACATGGGCACTTAAGCAAACTATCACCATCATCTCTTGAACTCTTCAACACTACAAAAATCTGCACCAACATTATGGTGGCTACTTCTTCTAACCTTAAACATATCAATTTTTCAATATCTTTCTGTTTACTACGAAACAGTGATCGGATTGTGCTACAAATGTTATTATAAAAATATTACTAACAAATCCTAGGAATAGTCTGTTGTTGGTCATTTATTTAAAAACTCCTAGTTTATAAAAAATATCCAGTGTTTTGGAACTTCCAATGTATTATCCATGGAATATCCAATATATTATACCAGTGTTTTGGAACTTCTTTGTTCCCTTCTCCAAATGTTCCGAAACTGCAAACTAGGGGATTTGCATTCCAACACAGCAATACATGCGAACAACCATCAACTATTCATAGAGTTAATAGTGTGGTCATGAATACAACAGCAATTACTCACTAAGGCATTCCAACAAAAATCTTCGCTCCCATCAATAGGTTCTTCTTTAACCTAGAGGTAACACAAAAACAATCATTTCAAGTTATGCATATCATTAACATAAATTGCACTTAAAACATACATTATAACAGAGTTAATTGTGTTCGAAAATTGTAACCTTCCAAAATATTGATAATTCACGTTTTAACATTGTTCCAAAAACACAGAAAATGCTTACATCTTCTATTTTAATAATGCTTTCCGTTAACACATAAATTTCTTCCATCGTTACCACAGTCAGATCATAAATAAACAATTTTACTGGCAGTTATTGACAAACGTTCGGAGCACCTGGGAGAAAGCAAGCAGCACAGAGTACTCACTTGGTTTGTCTATGGCGGCGTTGCGTACGAAGGAACTAAATGCCGAGGCGGGCGATTTGAACTTCCATTTGAAATATCCCACCCATTCAATATTAATTCTATATTGCTGTTATATTATATATCATTTTATTAGGAAAGTATTCAAATTGTATTAGCAAATGAAATGGTGATTACAAGGAGAAAGGATTTAAAATGAAAAAAAAAAAAATGCAGAATTTCAAACATACATAGGTTTTAATTAACAATTATATACATATCAGTGGCAGCTCGTAGTCAAGCTATTAGGGTGAGCAACATAAATCTCTGTCTCTCAGTGTTTCTTTGCGAATCTCTTTCCCTCTCCTCCGTCGTACAGTAATTGGTTTGAAATACATAAGTTTTGAAGCTTTTGGAACGATTCACGCAACAATGTCGTCAACAGAAGTGCTACATCATTATTTGCAGACCAACCTGATTCAAAACGTGAAAACGAATTCTCAGAATTTCAATCTGCCGTGGCGGCCGCCGGGGTTGCCATTTCCGCAACCCTGTTTTAGTCGCTTCCTTCCGCTTTTCCTCTTTCCCCTTCACCAGGCGATTGAGAAGTAGTTTTTCCTTCACAATGCGGTGGTGACCTCTTGTGACGTTCCGCCTCATTTGGTGAATACAGATGACATCCAGCGCTAAATGGAATGGCCGAAAGTCTTGCACTTGCAAGAGAGCAGAGGGTTTTATTTTTATTTATTTATTTTACGTAAAAAAAAACAGTTAAAACTGCGTAGGACGTGCTATGGGGAAAAGTGAATTGTGTGCACATTTTCAAAATTCTGTGATCCCTACACTAAGTCATATACTACTTAAATTTTGAATTTTGAAAGGGAAAAAAACAAACAAAACTCCCATGTAGTAAAATTTTTTTAGTCAATCTACTTTATGCCAGGATTTTTAAAAACCGTAGTAATTGTTAAGCAACAGTTAGCCCCTACATTGACTTATTTTAATACTTGTAAGTTGTACTATGTATTAAACGAACCGCACTATTCACTTCACTGTCAAGACAACGTCTGTTTAGCATCATCTACACAACGTAATTGCACGGGTTAATATGTAGTAAATGATTATAGTGAATGTAGAAATATATAAACATTTTTATTATGCATTTGGTATTATTTGGAGCAACCAGGTTTCGAAAGTGCTCGAAACAGAAATCATAAATATCAACTATCCAAAAATATTAAATAAAGTGGGATTGGAGGGCTGAAAGAACCGTTCGTTTGTTTGTAGCAACTACCTCTAAAAATACTATGTTTCATTACAATCTAGGTTTTGATTCAGAGTTACGGCTAATAGTTTCAGATGCAATTAGTATTTCTTTTTACATGGAAAACTGATTTTTCAATTAGAGTGTTTGGAAAAAGAGTGAAAATAAGCTAAACGTAACATTACACTATCGATAAATTACCTGTATCCTATTTCTTAGCATTTGCTCAATTTGTTTGTAACCTCTTGTGGAGGCGATATCGAGACTGTTGTTCCGGAATTATTTTTCACTGTAATGTCAGCATTACTCTCCAGCAACATACGCACTACATCCACATGGAAAAAGCTCGTGGCCCACATTACAGCCGTATTTACGCTCTTGTTTCTGATATTAACGTCTGCATGGGCATCTAAGAGCAATTGTCCTATGTTCTTGTAATTTCTCCATGCCATAACCATCAAGGCTGTATTTCCCTCTTTGGTTTGTAAATTCACATCTGCGTGATACTTAAGCAGAATTCGGACTACTTCCGTATATCCGTACCAAGCAGCACCTATTAAAACAGTATCTTCATTTGCATCTGGTATCCTGCTATTGACGTCGGCTCCTGCCTTGAGGAGGTCCTCCACGCAGTCGGCGTGTCCCTTCTCGACGGCCAACGTGAGGGCGGTGCTCCCCTCGGCGTCCTTTGCGTCGACTTCAACGCCCGCCGCTAGGAGCGCCAGCAGCGCGGCCCGCCGCCCGCTCTTGGCCGCGTCGCGCAGCGCCGTCTGCCAGCGGTCGCCGGCCAGAGGCGCCCCCCGCCCGCAGCGCCCGCACGCACTCGGCGTCCGCGCCCTCCGCCGCCCCCTCCAGGGCCCTCGCCAGGAGGCACCGCCCGCCTTCCACCGCACGCGTCAGCGCCTGCTCCCCAGCCGCCGCGCGGAACACTTCCGGAACCGCCTTTGCGACGGCCACGAGAACTTCAGGGCTGGTGGTGGTGTTCATCAAGTGACCCACAATCTCGGTTTTGTCCTCCATGGTTTGCACACCGTCCAAGAAAGTCCCCAGGCATTTCGAATTGTTCCCTGGCTGAGCGAGAAGTTCGCAGCATCCACCCTCTGTTGTTGGGTCACTAGGCCCGCAAGGGCTGACGCCACGGCGCATCGTCCGTCGCGAAGGGCCTGCATCAATAAGTTGCTCCCTTCGGGGCCTCGCAGGAGTTGGGTGTGTGCTTCGGCCAACGCCGTCGCTGCCTCCGCGCTGTGCGTGTGGTTGAGTGCGAGCAGGACGAGGCGGGGCGGGCGGTGAGGTGCGGCAGCAGCGCGTGAACGCTCGCCACGTGGCCCGCGCGCGCCGCCAGCTGCAGCGCCGTGTGGCCGCGTGCGTCGGGGAGCGCGGGGTCGACGCCCGCCGCCAGCAGCGCCGCCAACGCCTCCTGGCGGCCGTCGCGCGCAGCTTGACGCAGCGCCTCCTGGCCGGCGGCGCCTGCCACCTGCAGGGTCAAAGGGCACATCACGAGCACAGGAGTCACGAAGTTACGCGAGAGAGATCACACTGAAGATCCGTTCATCTATTATTTTGGGAGAATGTAATAAGATTGTTTTCCTTGAACACATCTACTGATGAAACATGTCAGTCTTAAAAGCAGGTAGATGTACTTCGAGGTTTTTAAAGTGGTTCGTGGCATAAGATCGTTGTTACAATTGCTGCCTGATAAAATGAATATTTTTAATAGTGGTAAGCACATATCTGAGACCACGAGCCCCGTTGAGAAGGATGCCCTAGCGAAAATTTGTGTTGTGATGGTCTAAAATGCAGCTGGGTTATTTGGTGCAATGTTCCTGTCTATACTGTACAGTAGTCTACTTCTCTTGTACACTTTGTTTCATATAATTTGTCCTCATAGGGATCACAACGTGAACCCTTCCACACCCTGCACACATCCGCTTCTCCTCTGTTGCGGTACTTACCTGACACTGAATTTACAATTCGACGTCGCACACATTCGTACATTTAAGGCCTGTTAAAAACTCGTGTATGGCGTACTCGTTGTTTAGAGATTCATTTCAAGTGCACTTTAGTGTCTTTACTTAACTTGTACTTCATGAAGTAGTGCATGTGTAAAACACGTAACGAGATCCGGGAACCAAGTACTGAGACCCGGAAACTTGTTATATTATATAAAAGTTGCGATGGTGAATGTTATGATAAAAGGGAATTTTTGTATCGTATTGAATTAATGCTGTAGTAATGAAAAGTAACGGCGCAAACAAAGTTTGGTTAGTAGCAGTGAGTTATCGCCCTTTTAGAAGATTGCAGTATAGCTACATATTAATCAGTGGTCAGAAGGCGGATTTCGTGAAGTAAGCGGCAATTTACTGTGGAAATCGAATCATTTAATTTGATTTTCCTGATGAATCTGCATCCCATGGAATGTCAGTTCTAGAAATTACCAAACGCAACCATGTTTAGTGGTAAATAAACACCTTTCGTATCGTCATTAACTTATTGGTAGGCATGTAATCGCGTACATGCCCTTTGGATTCCATTGTGAACATATTAACTTCATTCCAGTTATCACTCAAGCGTATATATTTATTTGAACTAATGTACACAATTTTTACACAACAATAGATATCGTGGCAAGCTCTTCTGCACATTCTGTACATTGGAGAAATGAGACCATGCACACTCCGTGTACGTTTGCGTGTACTTCTCACGTACATTGGCGCACTTGCCCATTTCGGGAGGGCGTTCGCAAATTAATTAAAAAGATAAATTTTATAAGGCAGAAGATATAACGACGACTTAATGTTATCAGTCACTAAAAATTCGAAGTATAGATAGATTTGATTTGCTTTTTTGCCTGTACAGTTTTACTGAAATTAATTACTAAATTTTGTACTTGTCTTCTTGGAAGTTTTGCTAAATTTCCAATTATTTGGTCTTTAATTAATTTTACAAAATATAAGTGTCTTATTTCTTTTATTAAATTCTTTTATTTTCTTTTATTAAATATTTAATTCCTTTTATTAAATTCTCCGTTTTATTGAAGTCAATTTCAGTGTCTGGCATGTCTAAGGTTTATTTCTCCCATCGCTATAATTTGTATATCTGAAATTTTTAATTTTAGATTTTTCGACTACAATTATTATTGTTGCACAGTCATCAAAATGGGGTGGAGTAATGAATTTATATACCAAACATGTTGTATAGACTTCTATATTCACCAGTTAAATTGGTTTTGGTATTTTCAAAGAACAGAGTGTATTGACGGTTCATTAATCCTGCACGGCGAATGAAATGCGAAATCTCGTGGAGCGCTCTCGAAACATGCACTACTAAGAAACATATAAAAACACTTTTGAACATTTTTAGAACATTTGCGCAAGACATCTTCCATAGCTTTAGTGCGTATTAAGTAATGAAAAACAAGCCCCATTCAATTGTTTTGTTAAAAATTTGAGCAGCGGTGAAATATAATAATAGTGTTTCGAATTAACTACGAAAACACGAACTAACTAACAAATTTAAAACTAACAAAACACGAATTAACTACCAAAACACGAACATTGTAATCTCGACTCTGCCCTTCTGGTACAACGAATCAACACTGTGCAAAGAAATTAGACACGCAAACAACAAATTAAAACTGCATCTGAGAGGCACACGTTAAATTATTTGAGCTTAACTTTCTCTCAGAAAAACACTTCACCCGGCATGGTCTTCACTTGAACCTTGTCGGAAAAATACACTCGTAGCGAACTTGCCAAACACATCCTTACATCTCAGCAGTATCCTATCCATGATTCATCCCCACCTACATCTCCTAGTTCTCTTCCATCCTCCGGAACCCCTTTGGACCCAATTACCTTATCCCCTGAACCTAATCCTTGTACTACCTCTCCTATTATTCATTCCCCTACATCTGTAACCCCTCCTTCCTCACCTCCTAACACTGCTGGGACGATACTTCCTTCGACCACGCACTCGAGGTAAAAATGAGATAAATAAATAGCAACTACAGTCAGATGCAGCAGAAAAGCATCCGTGTAGGTACATGCAAAAGATTCAAATAATGCATCATAATGTGCAATCTCTTTCAAATAAAATTGAATTTATCGAGGCAGCATTAGAGTGTGATCTCAGTCAAATAGATGTTCTTTGCTTTACAGAACATTGGTTATCTCATAATGATCTAAACACACTCCAAATTCCTAGCTTTTACCTTGCAGGATCTTATTGTAGAGCAAGGGAATCAAATAAAGGCCCTGTTACGGAGGTTCGTGTATTTATGTAAGAAATAACATTGATTCTACCTTCTTGTCAGAATTCAATTTATATGCAGTTGAAAAAGTTTTTGAAATAACAGTTGTACATCTTACTACGCTCAAAATTATCTTACTTTGCATCTACAGACCTCCAACAAAGCAAGCTTTAGATTATTTCAATTTCTTAGAAAATCTCGAGATAACTCTGAACAAAATTAGTAATCTCTTTTAAATCCATTGTTGTATGTGGAGATTTCAATATTGATTTTCTGAGCGAATCCCACGAAAAGAGCAGTTTCTCAATTTAATTCATTCTTTTAATTTAGATATTACAGTGAACGTACCTACACGGAATACTCTTAAATCACAAACAGCAATAGATCAAATTATAATTAACAAAACCACAACTAGATATAAATAATAACGAATAATCTAGGTTACAGTGACCACGATGCACAAATTCTTACAATTACTAATAACATGAATACTGACACAATAAATAAAACACGCATGTGCAGAGCATTTACTACAGTTAACATAAAGTTATTTACGCACTACTTGCTGAAAGAATCATGAGAGGCAGTTTATAACGCTATTGACACGAATGAAAAATATAATTTATTTTTTTCTAAACGTCATGCAAGACTTCCTTGTCTACTTTAAAAAATACAAAACATTGTTACGAAAAGTCATAAGGCAGGCTAAAATCATGAAAAACGATGAGGATATTTTGAACTCAAGTAATAAAACAAAAGCAATGTGGAATATAATAAAAAATACTACCAAATCAACTAGAAACCCCGTAGAGAATGTTGTTTTAAAATATGACGATATAAATGTGAACGATCCGGCAACAGTGGCTAATCTCTTTAACCAATACTTTTCGAGAATTGCTGCCGATCTCACTAAGAGTCTTCAGGCACAAAATTCAAAAACAGACAGTTCACCCAAAATTTTAGACACAATGTTCGTTTCCGAAACTTCTTCCTATGAAATTCTCAAAATAATCGGTAAACTAAAAAATAAATATTTGTCCGGTTTAGATGAATTCCCGGATTCTTTGTTAAAGACGTGTGCGTATGCCATTATACACCCGTTAACTCACATATTTAATGCATCTTTATGCACTGGAACGTTTCCAGATATTTTCAAAACAGCTAAAATCAAGCCGCTTTTCAAAACAGGCAACAAAAATGAAATTCAAAATTATCGGCCCATTTCCCTTCTATCAGTCTTTTCAAAAATATTAGAGAGACATTTATACATACGAATGGAAACCTTTCTCACTAAACACGACGCGCTTTCAGATTGCCAACATGGATTAAGAAAATCAAAATCAACGGAAACAGCTATATTTTCTTTTCTTAAAGATGTCGCTTCATCATTGGATCAAAACGAGGCACCTATTGGATTATTTTTAGATCTCTCAAAAGCTTTTGACGTCATTGATCATGACATTTTACTTTCCAAATTACCTTCATATGGAATTCGTGGTATTGCTCTAGATTGGTTATGTTCGTACCTTAAACAACGATCTCAGAGAGTTGAAATACCTTACTGGAATGATGGAACATTACGTACGCACCATTCCGACTCTTTGACCGTTGCATGTGGAGTTCCTCAAGGTTCGATTTTAGGCCCTATTCTGTTCCTACTTTACGTAAACGATATGCCCTCGACGATTCGAAACGGAAGAACGGTTCTCTTTGCGGATGATACGAACATCCTTTGCAATAAATAAACAGTAAATACAATATCAGATGTTTCAAATCGGTTCCGAAATAACAAATTAATAGTGAACGAAAAGAAAACGGTTTTAATGCAGTTTTCCATTTCAAATAAACAATTCTGTGCCCCATTGAAAATGAACAGTGTACCATTGACTGATGTTAAGGCAACAAAATTTTAGGTCTCAATTCAGTCAAACCTTAAATGGAACGTCCATTTAAATGAATTGAACACAAAATTAAGTTCATTATGCTACGCGTTCAGAATTCTAGCAAATTCAGTCAGCCTTCATACTGCTCGTTGTGTATACTTCGCGAATGTTCATTCCCGCCTGAGATATGGCATAATGTTCTGGGGAAATACATCTTATAGCTCCCAGACTTTAGATTACAAAACGAATTGTACGAATAATAACCAAATCCCACCCACGTGATTCATGTAAGCCTCTCTTCATTAATCTAGGAATTCTACCATTACCGTGTCTTTTTATTTACGAATCAGTGGTTTTTGTAAAAAATGACTTGCTGAAGGGCGGGAATATATTTTCAGAAAATGCCGAAGTCTATTACTATAACACTCGACGTAGAAACCATATTCATCAAGTGACAGTATCAACAGATCATTACAAAAAATTCACATACAATACATGTACATTATTTTACAACACTTTGCCAGATGACATTAAACGATTAAATTCAATAGAAAAGTTTAAATCCCAAGTGAAATCGTTTCTGCTGCATAACTGTTTCTATACAATTAGAGACTACACTAAGCATCACAAGAAAAGTAACATTAATTTTAACAATGATACATAATGCATTATTTACCACTTGGACTGTAGAAATGAGTATAAACAACCAGTAACAACTATTGTACTACAGCTTCCGGGTCAAATGACCCCCATCTCGATCAGGTTTTTCGTCCAGTTTCCCTGATCCATTGAGCAAATGCTGAGATGGCCCCTTGTTTTGCTTCTGGACATAAATGTAACTTCATTTTCTGTGCACGTCTTCTAGAATTCAGTGGGAAATACAATTATTCAAATTATCGTTTCCATGTTGTCGCGGCAGGAAGTAATAAGAGCCAAAATTTATTGCTTATTTATCCTTGAAAATAGAGTTTATTACATGGGAGTTTTTTTGATTGTTTTTTTCTCCCTTTCAAAATTCAAAATTTTATTGCTTATTTATTCTTGAAAATAGATTTTATTACATGGGAGTTTTTGTTTTTTCTCCCTTTCAAAATTCAAATTTTATTGCTTATTAATTTTTGAAAATAGATTTTACTACATGGGAGTTTTTTTGTTTTTTCTCCCTTTCAAAATTCAAATTTTATTGCTTATTAATTTTTGAAAATAGATTTTACTACATGGGAGTTTTTGTTTTTTTTCTCCCTTTGAAAATTCAAAATTTATTGCTTATTTATTGTTGAAAATAGATTTTACTACATGGGAGTTTTTTTTTTCTCCCTTTCAAAAATTCAAAATTTAAGTAGTATATGACTTAGTGTAGGGATCACAGAATTTTGAAAATGTGCACACAATTCACTTTTCCCCATAGCACGTCATACGCAGTTTTTAACTGTTTTTTGACGTAAAATAAATAAAAAAACTAAATAATACTGTGAAGGACTAAATTACTTTCATGCAGTTACATTTTGTAAGTGTTCAAAAATATACGAAAAATGTGCCGACATCGTAGTTATCTACGTGGTTTCTAGTGACCTTTCAATATTCGCCGCACGAACTATGAAGGCTACGTCAACTTGCGGTGAAATATAATTACACAACCGTAACTACCGGCGAGAAAGTATGTACTGTTTTAGCACCACTACATTCTTCACAGATAGAATACATCAAACATAAAATAATGTAACAGGTCTCATTTTTTCTACCTTCCAGCATTGTTGTAAATTTCATAAGTAACAGGCGAAACTATGTGCTGCTGTAACTTATTTTAATTTTTTTTTATTATTATTTTACTTATTTAAATTTAATTTGAGTAAATATCTTCAATATTGATTTCAGTACTTTCAGTGACATACTAATACAAGTACTCCATTATTAGGCTCTGTAATATCTACACTGGGCTTCTCATAGAGTCTATTAGTAAGCGCGCTGAGGAAAATTTTCCTCTCCCAGAGTTTTGCCTCCTTTCTTCATAAGTACAAAATGAATGGGAAGACCTTTAAGAAAAAAAATAAAATTTATCGGTTGAAGTTTATTGTTGTTTGAAAAAATGCACTAAGTTAATAATCATAAACATTTCAACCATCCTACATAACTCTGCTTAAAAAGCTACACGGATCTGTTCGCAAAATCCAAATTTTTTGAAAACTATCTACAGAGTTCTCATACATGCAATGTGCACTCCCTCGCATTCCACGTCGTCCTCCGGTTAATTTACAATTCCCCAACTCCGTACGTATTGTTTACATCAGTAAGTTTGCTGATATGTTGTTGGTTCTTAGCGGCTGGTTCAACGTTACAGAAAAATGTGAAAAATGTGCGCTAGCCCAATTTGATTGTTTTCAATCTTTGTACCACAGTCACCGTTGAACCTTTTAGTTTCCTGCAATCACCTAAACCGGATAGATTGGATGGTTTTTAGCTTTTTTTTCAAATTCTATTTTCTTCTTTATTTTGTGTATGAAATACAACTATACCTTTTCTTTTGAACAATTTTTCAGTCCACTATTTCGGTAATTTATTATCATGGCAACACGTGCCGCTTTATCTTTATTAAAGTATTCTGACTCTATTACACTAGTAAAGATATTACAGAACGTACTATGTCGTATTATTTAGAGTTACATACTATTATAAAATAGCAATTTATTCCCATCTTACGCTAACTGTAATTTGGCAAAGGTAATTTAGAAAGTTTGAACAAACTGCATATAGTGGATATCTGCATTTATTACGATAGCCAAAAATAATAGCCATTTTTTACTTCTAGATATGGAACAAGAATGAATAAAATTTTTCCTTACAACATATGTGGCATATTATACAAACAAGTGATGCTAGGGAATTTTCTCGTACTGTTAGTTTTCTACTTTATTTGGTCTGGGCCACCTTTATCTTCTTCCCCATCTTCTTCCCAGCTGCCATCTATCGCCGCCCAAAATATATTTTTGAAGTTTTCTCAAATTTTTAGTATCCTAATGGTGTTTTGAAATATTACTTTTAGAATATTAAAGAAGAATTAAACTACGTTGTATATAACATTTTCTGTAAAAGATTTAGAACTATTTTTTGAAAATGGTGATAAAGCTCAAGTGTACATGCGAAAATTGAAGCTTTTTTTCACAAGAATGATTTGACTTTTGAAAAACTTTATTGCAAGTAATTTGAACTAATTTAAAAAGTAATTGTTTAAATATGTTTGGCAATAAAAATAAGTTATTTGATTTCATTGCCAAAATTTCGTAAAAATGACTTAGTCTTTCAAAATACGGAAAATATCAATCGTATCAAATGGAGACGTTTAGGGAAAAAACAAATAAATTTCTAAATTTTTTTAATGCAAATAGCTTAACAATTCCTTTTATTACATTTTAGATTCACATGTTTAATTTTTTAACGGGGTCTTTATAAATCTATTGTGTTTGGCCATGCATGACGAGCTAAAATGTTGTTACTCACCTCTTGGGGAGCCGCCTGCGCGATGGCCCAGACTTGCGCGGCGCCGGCCGCCGCCGCCAGCGCGCGCGCCACCTCCCCCGCGTCGCACAGCGCGCCGCCCCGCAGCATGGCCTCCAGCGCCGCCAGCGCCCCGGCCCCGCCCCGCGCCACCAGCACCAGCGGCGACACGCCGTCCGGCCGCCGCGCCGCGGGCGACGCCCCGCGCAGCCAGCCAGCCCGCCCGCGCCCACCGCCCCGCCCGCGCCGCCGCCAGCGGCGCCGTGTCGCCCGCCGCGTCCGCCCACCCGCCCACTCCACCGCCCCGCCCGCTCAACAGCCACTCCAAGAGGCCGGGCTGTCGAGGCGGGCGGCGAGCGCGACGCGGTGGGGCCGCGGCGTCGCGGGCGCCAGGGCGCCCGCCTCCACCAGCCGCCGCGCTCTCCAGCTGGCCGTGCGGCGGCCGCGTGCAGCGGCGTGCGGAGCAGCGCGCCGCGCGTGCGTGCGGCGGCGCCCCAGAGGAGCAGCGCGGCCGTGGCCGCGTCGCGCCCTCGCGTGCCGCCACGTGCAGCGCCGTGTCGCCGCGCGCTCGCGCTCTTGGAGGCGTGCGCCGCGGCAGGCAGCGCCACCAGGGCGTCCGCGTCGTCGCGTGCCGCGGCCGCGTGCAGGGAGTCCCCGTCCTGGACGTCCTCTTGGGAGAGGCCCTGCGGCGGGGGGGCCGCCTGGATGGCCGGCGCGGGGGGGCTGGTGAAGCAGCGGCGCGGGGGCGGCGACGGGGGCGTGGGCGGGTGCGCGGTCTGGGCGTCGAACAGCGCCTTCAATTCGTCCCGCACGATTGCGTGGATTTGGTCAAAACCCACGTCGTCCGTCAGCGCCTGGGCTGTTGCCGGAATTTCTATTTGCCCTGAAACCTGAGTGGCGGTGCCTATAACTTGACTCACGGACACTGCTACCAGCAGTAATGTTCTTGATGCGTACAGGTACATGGTGGAATATTCTAGAGAAATCAAACAAAAACATTATAAGAAAGGAGGTATAGCGTACAGAATAATCCATTTAACAAAATGCATACATATTTTTTAAAAAATTAATTCGTTCGTCACTAGACCACGAATCATTTTCAAACTTCAAATTTAGCCAATTAATTAAAACTCTTAGCTTTTGTTTCAACTAACAGAAGTTTCTAATATTTGATTTCACATCACTTCACCAATATTGTATACTTACTGCACATTTTTAATCAGAGAGACTTTTTTTCTATCTTGTTACGTTTAAAAGCATGAAATAAGTAGACAATTAGCGAATGCAAGTTTGCCCTGTGACAGAAAATGCTCTGAAAGATTACGAGCTCTCGTTCCTTTATATACACACTATCTCGGTGAACTTTGAGTTATCAGAAAGTGCGGGTCGCGAGTATCGTAATGTTGGTCCATACATAATTATCTTGAGAAATAGATGAATGTAAACATTTTGTTATGGAGCTTTGTAAATTTTTTTCAGGCCATTAGTTCTGCGAATATATCCGTGTTCAAATGATACATCTTTGCCTTGTACAATAGTATGTCCCGAAGGCAACCAGGTATTTCCTTGTATGTATGAATTGATTTGATTTCTTCGTGTTTCCGGGCGCGTCAACTGCTTTGGTCATTAGTCCCGTTAGTGTAGTGCATGTTTTTTGCGCGAAATGGCTGTGATCTTCCCCGCTGGATGGTGAGTTCCGGCACCGACCTACCGTCGGCTAGTGGGGTTTTCCCCTAACCAGGACTCTCCCACCAGGGGGGCACCGCCCCAGCCGGGCCAAGCTCAAAGCTCCCGGCCGATCTCTCGGAATATGTGATAGTGTGGTGCATGTTACTGTAAGTGTGTGTAAGGGGAGAGGATAGGACAAGGAAGAGGAAGGAAAGATCGCGCGGTCCATGGCCCGTTTGGTAGGGTACTGCTCCAGCATTCGCCTGGTGTTGATCGGAGAAACAACGGAAAACTACCGATCAGAGCAGCCAGCCGCTAGAATTTTCCTCCAGACAGCGACTGAATTCGACATAGCTAAAAAGCTAGTGTCGAAAATCCTGCCGCCGTCAGGACTCGAACCTAGGACCTCCCGATCAGAGGCGCTGCAGTGACATCAATTGATGCACTGAGCTACCGCTCCCGGTGCATGAATGAATGTATGTATGAATGTATGTATTATATATCTGTCATCTTAGCATCTGATTAATCCGACTTTTGCCAACTGGCGAATCTTCCTTGTGATGGGTCGGGCTGTTACAATTTATTGTACACGCCTGAGGGTTTAGTTGATATTTGGCGAGCGTAACTTCGTCTCGTCACCGTATCTATCATTTATGACCTGCCAGAAGTTTTGTTTGTTACACAGCTATAAAAAATGAGACTATTTTTTAGAATCTTAAGCGCTGTTTTTTATCTGAACGGGAATCGTACCAGGGATCGAACCACGGTAAAAACTAACTCTCTTACCATTTCAGGGATCGTATTGTATTTCTATTAAAATAAAATCGAATGATACAATATTTAATAATGAACGAGGCATCAGAGGCTAAGGCAGCAAAGACGTATCACATAATAAAATTTTCCTTGAATATTTTCAGGTATGGTGGAATGGCGTATCAATGACACCCCTCTTAAATAATTTCCGTTCTTTAGTAGTTTTCAGATTTTAGTAGTAATACAGATTTTTTAATGATTGAGTATAATATTATTCATTGCGTTGCTTAAAGTCCTCTCTTTCGTTGTCTCTCTCTCTTTCGTTGTCTCTCTCTCTTTCGTTGTCTCTCTCTCTTTCGTTGTCTCTCTCTCTTTCGTTGTCTCTCTCTCTTTCGTTGTCTCTCTCTCTTTCGTTGTCTCTCTCTCTTTCGTTGTCTCTCTCTCTTTCGTTGTCTCTCTCTCTTTCGTTGTCTCTCTCTTTCGTTGTCTCTCTCTCTTTCGTTTGCCTCTCTCTCTTTCGTTGTCTCTCTCTTTCGTTGTCTCTCTCTCTTTCGTTGTCTCTCTCTCTTTCGTTGTCTCTCTCTCTTTTCGTTGTCTCTCTCTCTTTCGTTGTCTCTCTCTCTTTCGTTGTCTCTCTCTCTTTCGTTGTCTCTCTCTCTTTCTGTCTCTCTCTCTTTCGTTGTCTCTCTCTCTTCGTTGTCTCTCTCTTCGTTGTCTCTCTCTCTTTCGTTGTCTCTCCTCTTTCGTTGTCTCTCTCTTTCGTTGTCTCTCTCTCTTTCGTTGTCTCTCTCTCTTTCGTTGTCTCTCTCTCTTTCGTTGTCTCTCTCTCTTTCGTTGTCTCTCTCTCTTTCGTTTTCTCTCTCTTTCGTTGTCTTTCTCTTTCGTTGTCTTTCTCTTTCGTTGTCTTTCTCTTTCGTTGTCTCTCTCTCTCTTTCGTTGTCTCTCTCTCTTTCGTTGTCTCTCTCTCTTCGTTGTTCTCTCTCTCTTTCGTTGTCTCTCTCTCTTTCGTTGTCTTTCTCTCTCTTTCGTTGTCTCTCTCTCTTCGCTGCCTGTCTCTTTTCGTTGCCTCTCTCTCTTTCTTGCCTCTCTCTCTTTCGTTGCCTCTCTCTCTTTCGTTGTCTCTCTCTCTTTCGTGCCTGTCTCTCTTTCGTTGCCTGTCTCTCTTTCGTTGCCTGTCTCTCTTTCGTTGCCTGTCTCTCTTTCGTTGCCTCTCTCTTTTCGTTGCCTCTCTCTCTTTCGTTGCTCTCTCTTTCTTTCGTTCTCTTTCTTTCGTTGTCTCTCTCTCTCTCTTTCGGTGTCTCTCTCTCTCTCTTTCGGTGTCTCTCTCTCTTTCGGTGTCTCTCTTTTCGGTGTCTCTCTCTCTTTCGGTCTCTCTCTCTTTCTCTTCAGTCCCGGTGACAAACGCGCTATGAAGTTCTGGAAAGTTTTGAAAAATTGAATAACTGTCTTCTCGCCTAATTCAATACACAAATGCACAGAAGATCTACAGATGGTGAAATTACAAAGCATGAAGGTTAACAAACGAGGAACATCAAAGCAGGAAAAAATAGCACGTCGCTCTGAAATACATGCTTAGAAATGGAGGTACACATATGTGTGCCTATGGACTAAGGTTAAAGCTTTGAAATTTTGAAAAAGATTCTTGAAAATTTGGGGGCACTTTACATGAAGCCCTACGGATATTTTCCACATGTTTTCAAGAAACGCGCCAAATTTTTTCTTTCAATTTATTGTAAAACAGAGTAAAATGCACGTATAATGGTGGCATAGGTCTCCTTGTCACGGTTATTCCTAAGTTTTGAAAATTGCAAAAGTATGGATTTTTTCGGCGTCTTTCTACAATTATAAACATGAAAACATACATTTTGCCTTTAAATTTAATTTGTTATCCTTAAGTAGTTCTTTCATTAAGGTTATATATACTTTCCTGAAAATTTTATTAATTTTTGTGCATTAGGGCGTGAAATATTTGCAATTTAAAAAAAATTACAAAAATATTATTTCCTCACAAACGGCTCTAAATTTTATCTATAAGTGTTTGGTAGGTACCAAATTCACCATATCAGATGACATAAACCAAATATTTCTCTATTCTTTTGTTTCTACACAAATTACAAAAAATTAATCTTTTGACATGTCTCTCACGTCGATAATATTTACCCTAGAAGCAATTTCTTCACGCATCATATTTATAAGTACATCTGGTTTACATAATATCAAATAAAGTTTCGAAAACTCAAAGTTTTCTGTAAAAATGAGCTCAAAATTCCGAATTTTCAGAAATGCTCTACGCCATTTCTCAAAAATAGCCTCAAAGTTTTTCTTCAAATTTCTCCAATGGATAGTGTTAATTGCACAGTTCAATATGACGTAAAGTTCATTTTGATATACTCTTTTTCAAAAATTACACAAATGTAATTTTTTTTAAATATCTCTCACACTGTTAATATGCCTATTTCTATCAATTTGTATACATTATTACATTTGTAGTGGATGTGTTTCAAATGATTTTAAAAGAAGTTTTTCGAAAACTCAATTGGTTCCTGCGAAAAGGATCTTCTAATTTCGCGTTTACAGTAATGCTTAATGGCCATTTTTTCAAATTTTTCAATGAAAACAGCTATTTAGAAAGATGTTTTACTTTTCTTTAATATTCGTAAAATTATATTACTGTTCATTTAAGTGTGTCCATATCAATAGTGAGGTAATGCAATTAAATATTTTAACAAAATTTCTTTTAAACTAGAATTAAATTAAATAATCAAATGCATAAAATATTATATTCTTTAGTGAAACTGTTAAATACAATAAATATTTTCAAGACATTAGTAAAAATTTTTTGTTGTGTATGAAATTTTGTTTCTTTCTTGTATATATCGTATACTATTACTCTAACTTGTACTTTGCGCTTCCTAAAATGTTGGTCATGCCAAACACTGATTCTTCTGCACGCCATTTGTATAGGGGAGACGGGAACTGACAGTGCAACTGTAGTATCATGGTTGAGAATGCAATGGAGGAAGATGCAATTGATGTCCGAATCTACACCTGTGTACAATGGACACAGAAAACTTTAGAAAATTGCAACTCATTTGCTTCATAAACAGCATAATTTCACTAAAAAGTGTTTCTTGTCATTAATGGCTTTATGTAAATACAGGAGTGCATTCGAGAGAAAATTCTCTTAGTTACAAAAGATTAAACTTAGTGCCAGTTTCCTTGATATTGAAGAAGTTGCAACTAAGAGAAATTCGCACTTGCCCGGAAATGGCGCAATTTTCACAGGGAGGGCAAGAAAAAACATTTTTTATCTCATTTCAATATCTTGAACCACTCAGAAAATATTCAAGACGAGCTTATGTGTTAAAAATATGTTACAGAGGTATTTAGTATTCAGTATTTATTTAACTAAAAACAGTAAATAGTGGATGTGAGGAAGAAAATAAATAATAGTGTATGTGAGGAAGAAGATCATTTGCGCACGCTATCTTGATATCCAGAATCCCTTCCCAACATTTTAATTTGTGCAACTTTGAATCATTCCTCTGCTGCCTCTCACTATAGGGCAAACCGTCTTCCTTTCGGGCGGACAGTCCTTCATTGCTGTCGATAAAAAAAATCATAGCTTGTAACTTTTGGGGATATCAACTCTAAATTAGTCCCATGAGTAATATATAGACTGTTTTTAAATTTCTAGTTAATTGATTTAATAGGTTTTGAGTGAAATCAATTCTTACAGACGGACCGACAGGAAGTAGTTAATTCGACGTGATATTTGTTTAATAATCAAATACGTAAGTTAAAAAAATGTTTGAAAACTGAAAAATTGAAAATTATTGGCAGACATTTGAGATTTATTTGTACTGATTTCTTTTCGCCATCTTAAAGAACACACTACGCTTTGCGGTATTGAAAACTAGAAAATTTGGTTTATATAAATCAATGATTTTTAAAATATAATTTAAATTAGGGTTTGACAAAAATGAGTTAACGTACCTTTTAGAGCAATTTATTTAACATTTCTATTCTGGTTTTCATGAATTCGAGACATTTTCTGATATTCTATGTATAAACGCGAGTGTTGAAAACTGACGAGTGTTGAAATATTTCACTCGTATCATGTTTTTCTGTATATATGTGTATTAACAAATGCACAAAATGTGACACAGCATGTTGCAACAGCTGAACTTGTGCCTCTAGAAAATTGTGAATTATTTTGTACTTAGGTTCCGAAACAAATCGTAATTGAGGAAAGAGTACGTTGTTACGTACTGAGCGTTTATTATCACGAGAGAAGATAAACTAGTCAAGAACTCGCTGACGAGTGTTCTGCAAGGGCAGATGGGTTATCGTCCTTGAGCCAATCTTTGAAACGCGGCTTCCGAATGGGGAAGAGTCTTGGCCAGTGGGAGTTGAGAGCATTTCCCTGTTGGGGGCGCTACCACGCTGACTGAGATAAGTGGAGGAGGAAAACCCGCAGACTATCCTGTACATCCGCACTGAATCTCATATTCCAAGGAGAGAGGAAAACCACCTTCTATGTAACATACATTATTCATAAGGGCGATTATAGCGAACGACTTGCCCGGAAACGTGAAATAATCAAACAATCTGATGAGTTTTTGAGTTACCGAGAGTGACCTATAAATTTTGGCCGATTAGTATTACTCACAAGAGGCGGGCTGGCCCCTAATGTTGTGTTATGGGATATGAGAGTTGTGTTGTAATATCCGAAGTAATGTTGAGATATCCAATGCCGGTTTCCTCTAGAAACGCCAGCCCCTCGAGGTGTTCGCTCTTCAAGGCGAAGGTCAAGACGGAGGTTTTACTCTTCAAGGTGAAATTTAATAACTGTGCACCCGTATATTTTTCATCCGATTTGGGAAATCAATTTGTTTAAAGTTTCTATATTTGACATTTGCGCGCCAACGTTTAAGTACTTGATTTGGTTACAACACGTTTACTATTGGTGTATTTGATATAGGATTTCTTTTCACATGGAACCACATACTTTTCCCCCGAAAAACGTAGTTGTTTAAGAGTGCCAGAAGAAATTTACCAAACGAAGGTACACACACGTTTGAATTTGTTGTGAAAATTTGAAAACTATTCTGATGAGGTGAAAAATATTGATTTTAGATGTTGCATTTTCTGAAAGAGATTATATGTTATTTGTTCCAAAAAATTTTCGAACGATGTTTGGCAATTCTTTTCCAATTTTCATTGCTAAAACTGTCTAATCTAATTATACATAGTTTGGAAAATATTTTGACTGACTGTAGACGAAGCAATAGACGGAGGTTTCACTCTTTAAGAGAAATAAACACAAAAATAGCAGAAGTACAGATATACTAGCATTTAAGTTATGCGCGATTGTAATTCATCTGGGACAGTACATAATCTGCTAATCTGTGAAATATGTGGAGCAGAAATACTATCTACAGTTGTATAACACACCTGTTAGCGATATACTCTTATACTTCTGGTTGTTCAAGGCTATTAAGATAACTATCCTTCCTACGTCTGCCAATTCGATCCCCGGATGTGACAAAAATTAAAACTGTCGCTTTTCACTGTCATGACTAAGATCATATATTATGACGTACGGCCTGAGCAGGCTGGTGCGACTCGCATACACGCCTGTGAAACTGTTTAATTCGGCCCTCGGAACAATAGGAGCGGATCAGCGACCTTTCTTAGCCTTGCAAGGCTGGTAGGGGAGATGATGACACACACATGCCCGAGACGGGAATCGAACCCACGATCCTTCCGTCCGACATCACCCCGGCACTATTGTCTTGGCTACCTCGGCTATTCCGATCGGCTACACGTTTGTTCATTATTATTATCATCATCATTGTTGTTGTTGTTGTTGATGCTATTTTTAATTTTATTTAATTGTGCACACTTCACTGGTAATGAGGCAGAAGTCACACAGATATCCTCTATCCAAACCTGACTTCCAAATTCTTAATACGTATATAACTTTTATAACAATAGACACATTGACTATTGTAGAACCTAAAATCTTCCATTACTTCCCAGAAACATCCTGACCAATGAGCTCGTACTGAGTAAAACAGATTTCAGGAGACTGATGACTGTACACTTTTTAATGCCAAGTGTTTCTAGCGAGTACTTCTAAGGTCTTTGGAATGATGCCTGTTGCTGAAAGAACAGCAAGTCTTTTTTTCCTAGGACATTTTACTGTTCTTTCACAATATTGGGCCAATTCTTGGTATTTCTGGATCTTCGCCTGATACACTGTCGTAAGATGGCTAGTATCGACGACTGCCATATCCACAAACCAAACTTGTTTCCTGTTTTTTATCCCAGAGTGTTCCTCGTTTGTCAGGTCTGTTGTGATGCACTATTCGATCTGTGAGTACTCTTCTGTATTGTACAGTTTATAGCTGTTGTTCTCAAGCACCTTTTTTGGGGATATACTTGTAATATTGTGTATCATGGCGTGGTGCTCAACTACATATCATGACAAGTTGGGCATGGATAATTCGTCACAGCATATCATGTCTATTCTTATACTCAGTAGGGGCTAGTACACTACAGCTTGAGATAATATGCTGAATAGTCTCGCAAGATTGACCACAACCCCGACACTCAGAGGGCACATCTGGATCTTTGATGATGTATTTAAGATAATTATTGCATGCAATTATTTGGTCTTGTTTTGCAACCATGAACATTTCCGTTTCGGGATATAGATATCCAATACGGAGCCATTTGTACGACATATCAGCGTCGACATTGGAATTGGCTACTTTAACTGGATATCTACCGTAGATTGCCTTCGGCTTCTATAGCTCCATCTCTCGGTCGAAGGATGGTTGCTGGAGCTCAGTTACATCTTTTCTGAGGCATAACGGCGCCATCTGCTTCCTGAGGCACTATATTATTATTATTATTATTATTATTATTATTATTATTATTATTATTATTATTATTATTATTATTGTATTTGTTCTTCACAGCTTTTACTAGTCGGTATGTCAACTACTCACAGGTTTGATGACGAAGTGCGCGGTTGCTTTATTGAAGGTTTAGGTGACTTCGACCAATACGGCATGTTCAAGATATCTTCTGCATATTGCCTGAAGATAGCCTTCTGCATATTGTAAATACTCCTGAAATCCAAGTGACGACAGTCTAGTACTCAAAGTGTCGTTTTCGGTATCACTCCTGTAGCTGATATTATTATTGACACAATTGTCACTTTGCTGATGTTCCACTGAGCTGCGACTTCATGAGTATGGTCTGTTCATCTGCTAAGATGTTCTGTTTCTCAATATGTCATCAGAAGGTGTGTAACACACGATGTTATGAGTTTGTAGAAAGTTTGAAGGCAGGTTATAGGCCTATAATTCGAGGGGTGTTTAGTGTCACCCTCCTTTGATAACAAGTACGTTCTTCCTTCAGTGTGGAAGTTGGCCATGTATTCTGGATTGTGAAGAAAATATTGAATATAGTAGTGAAATTAAGTAGGTATACAATGATGAGCGCTGGTAAATGTTTTGAGCCAATAATTGCCATCACTACCCAGCACCTTCCAGTTATGTCCTTTTTTCAAAGCTGCTTGGTCAACGTCCATGGTGATGATTGGTTCATTCATTAGGGAGGTATCTAGTCTTATTCCATTTCAATCCACGACATATCGATACAATAGACACGATAGATGACCAGACACGCTTCAAAAGTTCTCTCTATCTGTGCCTTTGTTGGAAGGTCTTACTTTTCCATTTCATTTACAAATTCTTTGCCCTTTAAAACATTCCTGTAGAACCCTTTCTGGTTCCTTTTAAAAAGAGTATTTCGTTGCTTCCTCTTAGTACAATTCCTATAATAAGCCACAGTATTAGTTCCTATATTTTAGCTTATAGTAATTTCAAAATCTTTTGTCGTAGAGAGTCAAGATGTTCTGTTATAATTCTATTCAAGGGCTCTTGCTTTGTTTGTAATTTTGTACTGGTGAGGATGTTGTTAACCTTTATCAGTTTTTCGAAGGTAATTCCTTTCTGAAATTTAGAGAATCTCCCAATATATATATATATATATATATATATATATATATATATATATATATATACACATACACATACACACACACACACTGATGTGTTCTATTCCATTCCCCAGACGCCTTTCCCATGATGGTATTCTTCTTTCACTTCGATCATTGTGAGCAGTTGCTACGCGGCTGAAAAGCTTGGAGCAGTTGCATCTTGAAGCCACAACCGCTGCACAATAAAATGCTGTGTGAACTTTTTCGAATGATGGTCTTTGTTGAAGATGTTGCGCTAGTATTTTACCATTCAATATGTTGATAGCTCTTGCCAATTTAGCCATAGCTGATAGCTCTTTCCAATTCCCCAGATTAGTGAGAAGTGAACCATTTTTCTCACTTCTTCCTTGATTGCTTCCAGAACTGGTACAGAAAAAAGATTCTTCTGAAGAATTGCTCGACGGTGGTCCGCTATTCTTTGCTCACTAACTAAAGATTCAGGGAAAGGGAGAAGGAAACTTGATGTAATTTTGTTGGTATGCCGTAGTGTCGATCTCCAATTTGGCAATGGCGTAGTATTCACGCATGATGAAGGTATTTATTTCTGTACTCTACTCCACCCTTGTGCGTGACCTGCCTGCAGTAGTGGTCTCTGGAAGCAATAGATCGCTTCTCTGGGAAGTACGTGGGAGCTGTTTGTGGAGATAGACGGGTGCTGCTATCTTCGGCTGTTGCATTTTCGGAGTTTGCCCTGATCAGAGCCCGCCTGTTCAGTGCGTGGTCACCATCAGCTCGCATGCTGTCACCTCCAGCGGTGGCTCCGAAGGTGCCCTGGCGCTCCCCAGGCAGCGGCTTCTTTTCCGAGGTCTTACGACGCATATTCCGTGTGTCCACATCTCTATGGGCGTGCCATCGCCCTGTTTGCCGGCAGATTTTCTGACGTTGCTCGTCTCCCATGTGGAAAATTCTCAATTGCTCAGACGTAGGGCTGGACTTTAAGAGATTTATTATCATGCTTCTTCTTCTTATATTATTTTTTATTATTATTTATATTATTATTTTATTATTATTATATTATTATATTATTATTATTTTATTATTATATTATTATTATTATTATAATTATTATTGTTATTATTATTGTTAAAATTTGAAGCAAAAATTTTTACCCCTCAAACGGAACCACCTCTATTTGACACCATCAGGACTTTCCCTCTGAAAAAGTTTTTCAATGTTCCCTGCCTTCAGCGGTGTTACCTCACTAGCGGTCACACGACCCTTGCTTGCCTTTCAATGAATAACAAGGAAAGGAGCGCCTAAGTTTTTGGCAAGTGACCTCCTACCTGCGTTTAATATGAGTGGCATTTTAGGGGAATGGGGTAGGGAAGATCGGGCGAGGCCTTCCCTAAATTGTCAAAAAAATGGAAGGTAGTTAGTTTTCTTTGAAAATGCATTTATTCCAGAAACCCCATGATGACAGTATGTTTAAGATGTTTCGAACGAGATGAATTTACGAGCAGAGATCGAATTTTTTAAAAACGATCATTGTCATAATGGCTTTTTCAAATTATGATGTATTAATTTTGTTATATCGTAGTCTTTTCACTCGACCTCATACGTTCAAAAATTGAGATAAACTTTAGGTTCTACAATAATTTTTCATTGGGGAGTACGGTAAAAATAAATGTACGATAATATAGAACCCTTTATTCTTCATGATCATTACATTTACAATGTAAGTTATCATTTGTGTTTCACCAGAATTAAGGTGATCAGACGTCCCATATTTCTTGGGACGGTCCCGTATTTGGAGTCTTTGTTTCTTATTTTTTGATAGGAAAATGGGGCGCTAAAATGTACCCTTTTGTGTCAATGACTTGTCAGCATAAAATGCCGTCAACAGTATTAAATTCATAATTATATTTTTAGTTTGCTTTGCATTTGTTTACAAAAAATTAAATTTGACAAGACATGGTGACATGTTACAAGTGTTCAGAATTGGTTTTGGTTTCTAAGAAGAGACAATGCAGCGATGGCGTCTCTTCAACTTGCACATACTATATCGCTAACGATGTCGTTATGGAGAACTTCAATAATCCGATCTTTCTGCTTCTGGGAGTTTCTGTGCACTTAGTATGCAATGTTCATTGACAAATCTGCCTACTTCGTAATGAACGAAAGTGAAACCCTCTGAAATTTCGAAAATTGCAAATTGAGAGCATTAAGGCCAGAAAGTTGGTGCTGTTGTATCTTCACTAGTTCTAGCTGTGTTAGTATTAGTGTCGAGTATTTGTTTTGCAATTTTGTTTCCAGTAATGAAAAATCTAAAATGTTGCTCGTTTACCATGCAAATACGTTTTCTATAACTTGGAAGTGAAAATGTGTAGTTTTCCGTGGTTGCTAACCTCGCTTGTTTGGTTCTGATATTCACCATTCAAATAGACACAGTGAATGAAAAGGTATGGAAGGAAACTAAAACATCCCTCTGTATTATCGAATCCAAACCAACTTAACGTCGTTCTTGGCTTTAATGTTCTAGTTGATGGCCCTTCACCCACGTAATCTCGAAGCGCAAAACACTTAATTGTACAGCTTGTAAAGCAGTGGCTGGATCTCGCGCCGCGGGTGTCGGCATGTGTGACGTGTTGGGGCGTGCTCCTGGCAAGAGGCGAAATGGATGGAAGGCATTTGCCGGTAATTCGCCGCCGTCGAGGCCATTGTTCTGCGTTGCGAAGCTGCCCACATTGCACGTCACGTGACCACCTCCTCGCGGCATGGAGCACGCACGCGGGGTCGTTGCTGCATTAGAAGGCAATAAATGAAATGTTTTTTATTAAAGTGTTTAAATTGTTTCTTATAGTAACTTGTCTTTCACGAACGATTATATCGTTCAAAAAAAAACACGACAAAATACCATATGTTTCAACACTTTCTTGTATGATTCTAATTTACGTCTTTTCGACAGACAATTATTTTGCTACGTCGACATGTTATATGTTAAGAATGATTGGAACAATGGGAATTTGTAAAGAATGAAATAAGCAGTCCTTGCCTAAGCAAAGATGGACAAAAACGTGCTTAATACTGAGTCCCCTCTATTCGTTTTCAGACCGATGTACGCGTTCTCCTCTACCTGTTTGGGCCAACAAGAGCGTCTGTGAGATGTAAGAACAGCAGATGTGCTTTTAGGCGGAACATCTATTTAGAAGGGAATTGGTTGAAGGTGCCAAATCAAAAACAACATTTCAGTTTTTAATTATTAATTTTGTATCTGTTCAGATGATATACTGCGGGCCACAGTACCGTCCGGTAGAAAGCCGTAAGGCCAGCACCCGACCTGAGACGTCTTGGGGGGGTGGCGAACACAATTCACCAGATGGTCGACTAGCTCAGTATAGACGTCCCAGTGGGACACAAAAAAAAAAAATAGGGGGGGTGTAAGATCGTTTTGGATTGACAAAATTAAAAAACTCGGGTGAAAATCATTTTACAAAATTTCAAATATATTCTAAAATTTTTGCTCATA
Organism: Teleogryllus oceanicus; assembly: GCA_964035755.1. Classification (NCBI taxonomy): domain Eukaryota; kingdom Metazoa; phylum Arthropoda; class Insecta; order Orthoptera; family Gryllidae; genus Teleogryllus; species Teleogryllus oceanicus. The sequence continues at coordinate 81,369,120 of CAXIVR010000009.1, forward strand.
AGATACATAAATGGACAAAAAAAAATCAAAAAAGAATACTTTGACTGTCTGAAAGAAAAAACACACACACTAATAACTCACAAAATTTTCCCTTTTTTCTTTACAACCCATTGTTTAACAAACACCCCTTTCAGAAATTGAAAAATCTTTAAAAAATATTACTTATACAAAAATGAAAGAAAAACACAAAAAATAAAAATTAGTACTTTTGACAACATTACTATCACAAAAAAAAAATTTTTTCTCTCTAAAACCAGAAATGACCACTATTATAATTAGTCCCCAAAAGCCTTAATCACTAAATTACAATATTAGATCTTCAAATCCTTTTTGAAAAAAAAATTTTGATTTTTTCCGTTATTGGGTGGAAACAAATGTACTTTTCTTTTTTATTTTTGCATGGTAAATCTGTTCCCCTCCCTTCTTTCTACGTGTGGATAAGAAAAAGTTTTTATTAAACTGAAACACCCCACCCCTACAAAACAGTTTTTTTGGGAACGACCTTGTGTTCTGTTCTCCACGAGAGAGTCCATTGTTCCCTTTCTACTTCTTTCACAGTGTTCCCTTGGGTCTGGCCTGGGGTTGAAACGCAGTTGCTCCCCAAAAAAACCCCTTTCTTCTTCCGTTTAAGTTTTATTTTTTGATCTTTTTTTTTATTTTATTTTCAATTAGGGTTAAAGAAACTGGATATTCAGAGTTAAATAACCAAAATCACCCCTTTATACGAGCCCCAAATTTTGAAGTATATAAAAAAAAAAGCATGTGAGAAAAAACGGGAAAGAGAAAGGGAAAAGGCTATTAATTACTGCCATCTATTAAAAAACTCCACCCCTAATTCTTCCATTATAAATTCATAACGTTTCTTATTATCTTTTTCTAAGATTATGTTTAATTTTATAATGAATAATTATTTCTTCTTTAGAGGTTTTTTAAAAGTTCAAACTAAGTCCCGCAAAAATTTCCCCGGGGGTCCTTTTTCCAAACTCCGCCCAGTTCAGCTGCCCCTTGAAAGAATTTTTCTTTCATCACCCCGGTTTTCCCCCTTGGTCTATGGTGGGGGTCTCTTTGTTCAAATTTTTAAACTTCCTAATATTCATCCGCGTTGGCGCGGTTCAAAAACCTTTTCCCCTCGCTTTCGGTCGTATGTGACACGTTTTAAACTAAGAAATCGAGGTCTATAACCTTTTTTGGGGTTTTTAGGGTTTGATTTCTTTGCAAAATTTTTTTCATAAAATTATGCTCTTTTTTTTCTTGATTTGAACGTCAGAAATTTTTTTTCGCCCCTCTTGTACTTTTTTCTTCTTCCTCATTTTCCCTTTTCCCTTTTTTTTTCCCTTTTTTTTTTTTTTTTTTACATGATTCGTCGGTTACTTTATCTGTTTGTTTGTTTCATCTTTTTCCATTTTTTCATTTTTAAATGGCCCAAAACTGTGGAAATTGTATTTCCGATTTTTTCCCCACTTTCATCTATGGCTTTCGCAGCAAGGGAAAAAAATTTTTTCTTCAGGGGAAATTAGGAATAAATTCGTAAAATTGCCAACCTAAAAAATTTTTTGTGTTTCGTGTTTTTGGCGGTAATTTTATCTATCTCGCATTTTTTCCATATTATTTTGACTCGTTAACTGTCACATCAAAACCCCAGGAACTTAACTTGTTTAGGAAATTATTTTTCTCCAAATTCAGTTGAAAATTATTTTCAATCAGACGTTTCAAAAAAATATCTAGCTTAGCGGTTTTTCAAATGTTTAGTCACAACACCACAATATAGATAAAAAATCGCTGACATCTTCCCAATGATATTGTCTAGATAGATGCATGTTTTTGAGCCCAAAATCGATTCTTTTGAAACATAGAAATTCCCCGGTGAATAAACCCTGTATTTTTAATTCAGGTCTACCCTATTTGCCAATACGATGGTGAAGTCGGTTTAACCAACCACTTGATCCCGGGATAATTGATTAGTTAAACCTTACACGCAACGGTCTGTCTCTGTACGGTAAAAAGTTAATGCCCCAAACAAAACCATCTTCCAATTTTTTCCAGATACATTTAGAAAGGGTTTTGGATTATGATGATATCATTTTGACCATGGTAGCAATGAGTTATCCACCTTTCCTTATTTTTTTCTGAATGAATTTTAAACGAATGGTTTTTATCTTTAATTTATTTGAATTGAAAATTTTTTACTGATTCTTGTTTTGAAAAAACATTTTTTATTCCTAATTTTTCCAGTTAACTGTTTTTCGATACATTGGATTATGTTTTTTCTGCCGAACGAATTTTGATTTACCTTTTCCTCCAAACAAACCCCCCAATAATTCCAGGGAATGAATCTAATTCAAGATCCTGCTGATTATTCGGTTTAAAAGTTAAAGATTTTCTGTTGAAAAAACCTCCGGGGTTTTCATGAAATCGACTCCCAGTAGAGGGATAAAAAAGTTCGGGCCCCAAAAGACACAAACGATACTTATTCTTGCCTATCTCTTTTTCCCCAAAAAAATTTTTCTTGTTATTGGTTTTTGTTTTTTTCATTGATATCAGAAAAGATTTGAGGCAATGTAGGTACCCCCCTTTTGTTTTTTAATTCATGCAAAAATTTTCGGCGAAAGTTGCACAACCTGGTCTACTAATACCGAAGTATTAACCCCCTCACATTTAACTTTAATTCTCGGACCGCCTCCTGATCCGATCTGCACTTTTCTTCTTCCATTTCATCACAAATGAGAAAATTGATTATAATTCCCTCTTCTTAAAAGATTGTTCTTTTTGGTTTGGGGGATGGCGTGTCGAAACAAACCTTTCTAATTTTCCGACCATGTCCGGATGTACTTTCCTGTATTTCGGGGTTTGGAAAAACTCTTATCAATAAATTTTTTTCTACTACCCCTGACGAGGTCCTTTTTGTCTAGCATTTTTTGTTTTTTTTGGAAAGTTTCGGTTTTGTTTCTCCTTTTTCTGGTTTGTTACATTATGTTTGTTGCTTCTCATCTTGACCATTTCCCGACCATTGGATTTCCCCTTTGTTTTCGAAACCCTTTTCATTATCACAAAAGTTTCAACCTAGCGGTTTTTAATTTTTCAGTACATTGGTGAGATTCTTGAAAATTTTTTTCGGGAAGGAAAATAGATTAATAAACGACAATTTCTTTACCCGGGTATCGTCGGATACATAATTTAAAAAAGCTAATTTTCTCCGTTGATATTCCTGCATGGACATGACTTCTTCCACTACCAACATTACGTTAACTTTTTGATTTATTTCATTCCAATATCCGAATAAAATTTGTCTTTGAGTTCCCTATTTTTCGGAAATTTCCCCAAACTATCTGCCCAGACTATACCCCAAATCTGATAAACATTGAGTTTTTTTACTGTCCAAAAAATTTTAAAAAAAAAAATTATTCCTTTTCATAAATACACATGGTTTTCATCCCCCGCGGCATTGAAATTGGAGTACACGGAATGAAAAACGTTAAAAATTCCACTGATGGAAAATTTTTCTAATTGTTTTTTAATTTACTATTTATTTTATAGCTTTAAATTTTGATGTTGTAAAACCCCATTCTGTTAAAAAGACCTTTATTCCACTATCTAATTTATTGGAACCGAACTTTTTCGTAACAAATTTTCGGGAATTTTTCTACCCTTTTGTTCTCCCCTCAATCTGCCTGCCCGATAGGCTTTTTAAGACCCGTTGTGTTTGATCCTAGTTTCAAATTCTTTCGTTACTTGATAACTTTTTTTAATTCAAGTCCAGCCCGGTTTTTTTTAATTTCCCATGTTCCTGTGCTAATTTTTTAAACCCTCGTTTTAAATTCGCCCTTCCATCCCGCAATTCAGTAAACTGTGTTTTTTAAATTTTCCAACTTCCATTATTTTTTTTAATTTCGTGTGAATTCCCTGAATTTTGTTTCCAATGCATTTATTGTGGTTATTTTCCCTTTGGTTTTCCCAAAGAGCCTTGTTCCCCCTCTAGTTTAGTTTCAGAAACTTGTTCTCTCAGTTTATTTTCCCAAAGTAACCTTGTTCTCCCATTTTAGTTTCAATAAATTTTATTGCGAGTTATTCTCCCAATTTTTTTCCAAAGTATTTATTCCCGAGTTATTCTCCCAGTTTATTTTCCCAATGTAACCCAATTTTTTATGGTTTCTTTTTTTCACCCTGCAATAACCCTACATCTAATTGTTAAAAATTCCCCTATTAACGTTGATCATTGAATTACCCCTCTGAGGTTTCGTTCTTCCTCATCCTGATTCGTTTGCTGGCTGTGATTCTGTCCCCCGTCTCACTAGTTTCTCCTGCTGTTCCAGTTCTACCCTGTCTTTCCTCCATTTCATCACCGGTGCTTGCCCCCATTTTCCCCCTATCGCTATCTGTTTCCCCCTGAGTTCCTCCAGTGGAAATTCCAGCCACGTTATATTATCTGCCATTTTTAATCTATTAACTGCATAGAATCAATCAACCCCCTTTCCCAGACACACCCCCTCCAAAAAAATTTCACAGAAATACCGAACAATTTGAAACTGATAATACTCTCATAATTAATATCCTTTCAAAAAAAAACTCCTGAAATAACACACTTTTTCACAAAACCCCGTACCCAACCTGGTGAAATCTTAGTGAATTGGGTTCAATTTACAGTAATTTTAGTTAACAAATTTGGGCTCATTTTTCCCCAAAACGGTTTGTCGTAAATATCCCAAAAATCGGCCCCGCTTAGGGGGCCAAGGGGTTTGCCGTCCGGGGAAACCGGGCCACACCCGACCTGGAGTCTTTGGGGGGGGAAAACAACCCCATGGTCGACTGCTCAGTATAGACGTCCCATGGAAAAATAAATAAAAAAAAAGGGGGGAGGGGCGATGATCGTTTGGATTGATAAAAAATTCAAAATCGGAAAAAACTTTTTACTAAATTAGAATATATTTAAAAATATTTTCATGACAGATAAAACAATGGACACAAAAAAAACAAATAAGAATATTTTTTTCTTAAAAAAAACACACTAATAACCTATAAAAATTTCCTTTTTCTTTTTCAACCCTTTTTTTAACAAAACACACTTTTAGAAATTCAAAAATGTTAAAAAATTACTTTTTACAAAACATGAAAGAAAAAAAAACATTGAAATCAAAATTAGTACTTTGACTTAACATTACTATCACAAAAAAAAAAATTCTTTTCCTCTAAAATCCCGAGAATGACCACATTATAATTAGTCTTCAAAGCTCTTAATCACAAATTCAAATTAGATCTTCAAAACCTTTTTTTAAAAAAAAGTTTTATTCTGTTCTCACGTATTAGAAGTCGGAAAAAAATGTACTTTTTTTTTTATCTTTCAAGCATGGTAAACTGTTACCCTCCCTGTCTTTTTCGGATGGATACAGTAACCGTTAAACTGAAAATTATCCCTACAAAAAAAGTTTATTTGGAAGACCTTACTGTGTTCTGTTCTCGGCGCTTAAGCGTCCACGGGCCCCCCACCCTTTCCACCGAGCTTTTGGCCAAATCCCTCGGGGTTTAGAACGCAGTTGCTCACCCAGAAAAAGCCTTTTTCCCCCGTTCAAGTTTTATATTTTTGCATTCTCTCTATGAATTTACTTTATTTTTAATTACTTTAAAGACCAACTGAATTCAGAGTTAAAAAGAATCCAGAGATCCCCCTTTTTTACGGCACCAACCAAGAGGTATAAAATAAGAAAAAAATTGAGAAAATGGAAAAGAAATGAATGGGAAATTACTGCCATCATTAAACTCCATCCCCCTTTTTATTATAAAATTTATAAGTTTCTATTTTCCTTCTAAAATTATTTTAAAACAATTTATAAAGAATAATTACCTCTGGGCTTTTAGAAAAGTTTTCCTCGTTGCAAATCTGAAGTCCGCTGAATTCAATTCCCGGGTTGTTTTCCCTACGTCCCCCAGTTCAGTGCATTCAGAAAGAACTTTTTTTTTCCCCTCTGACCCCCGGTCCGCCCCCGGGCATGGTGGGGTTTTTTGTTCTAATTTCTGTTGCATTCCTAAATTCATCCGCGTTGGGCGTTCAAAATATTCCTTTCCCCCGCTTTTTAGGTCGTATGTGACACGTTTTAAAAAAAAAAAGGAGGTCAAAAACAAAATAGATTAAGTCGTTTATGATATTTCACTGTAATTTATATTAATAGAAGTAAAGGGAAAAAGTCTCAATAACATTTTGTTTTTAAAATATTTTTGAAAAACATTTTTTCTTTTTAAAATAGTTATCTGTAACACTTTTCCCATCCTCTGTGATTAGTATAAATAAGAAAGAAACAATTAAAGGGGAACAAAAAAGAATACTTATTGAGTCATTAAAACAGAATGAAAAGTGTGTAAATGATTTAATTTCTTTGATTTAGTAACGTGGATTATAATTTTTTTATCAATTTTTCAACAATGAATAATTTTTCAACAAACAATTTCAATAATTAATTTTTTTTTAAAGAGGGCAACGGGTGACATATCACCATGGTGAATGGAAAAACAGGGGGAAATTTTTTCCCCTGACCCAAAAATTTAACGTCCGACTTATAAAAAAGGTGAAACTGCGCATTAATAACGAAAAGAACTTCCCAGGGCTAACAAATAGAATAAAGCTATTCCAACTTTTTTCGGCTGAGATGGGGAATTCCCCTTCGAACCCCTGCAGAGGTCAAAAGGGTGGCCCAAGCCTCCATGATTCTGGGTTTTTTTTTCAACTTCAGTCACTGCGTGGGTGAGAATAATGGGGATGCACCGGTCGGGGTTTTTTGATTTTTTCATCAAAACCAGAAAAAGCAAAAAGGGGCAAAAAAACGCAGACCATAAGTCACTTCTTCACCCCTTCCCCACCCCTCTAAATTTGCTGATTATAATGCGGTTTTCAAAGGGGGTAGCCGGGGGGAAACAAATCTCCAGTGGGAATAAAAGAATGTAGCAGTTGACAAAAGGTTTTTTAAAGATGGGATTTAGAAATAAATAGGGAAAAAAAATCTGTTTTTGAATTATTATACTGTGTGATTTCAGAATAATCTCAAAAGTGAAAAATTTAATATTTAAATATTTTTTTATTTTGACATACTTTTTTTCGTTAGATCTTCGAATGATCTCTTTAAGATGTTAGGGACACAGACTTCACGTTCATTAAATATTTTCTAAAAATTATTAAATGCCGGTTTTAAAATACCATTTATCAACACAGTTGTTAAACAAAAAATATAATACAATTGAAAAATACTACTTTAGGTCCTTTTCTCCACAACTGCTAGCTAGAGATTTGCCAGTCACGTATTGATCCCATAGATCCTGAGAGCCTGAACGTCGAGAGAAATGCTTATATAGACCCTTAGAACCTTTTCCCCATAACAATGAAAATTCCTTATAGATGCGTTCTTCAATTAACAAAAAAGTCAATTTGTTTGTAAACAGCATTAAATGAAAAATTTTTTATGGTTTTTTAAAAAATTTTTCTTAATGGTAATTTGTTTTTACGAAACAATATATCGTTCAAAAAAACAAAAAATACCAAAGTTTTAAACTTTTTGTATAATTTTAAATTTACGTCGGAAGAGAGCGTAATTATTCGAATTAGACCCTACATGATACATTTTGAGCGTGAAACGTAATATAGTGTAATTTCAATAGTAGAAAATTGATACAAAATGTAATATTTTAACTAGAGGTACTACAGAATGGAACAGATTTTCTCGTATCATTTTTTTCTACTTTCTTTGGTGTGGTTGGGCTTTAAGGTCTTACATTATCTGGCAAGCTGTTATCTATCGTCGCCCAATGTACATTTTTTTACATTTTCACAAAGTTTTGCTTTTAATAGTAATTCAAAATTATTTAAAATATTAAGAAGATAAAAACCCTTTCCCAAAAAGAAATGTTTTAATATTTGAATCAGTTTTAAGAAAATGGTGATTAACATTACTGTAAAAACGAAATTTTAAGTTTTTCACAGGAATCATTGGTTTTGTAAAAATTTTTTTTAAATCATTTAAACCTTTTTATCACAAATGTAAAAATGTATATAAATTGGTAAAAATGTGCATATTAACGAGAGGTAATTCCGAAAAACTACATTTGTGTAATTTTAAAAAACCACAAAAAATAGACCAAAATGAACTTTACGACATTTTAATCAGTGAAGCACTTTGCGGAAAGTTTAAAAAAGAATTAAACTTTTTAAAATGAGTTTTTGCGTTTCTGAAATTGGATTTGAGCACATTTTTTCAGAAAACTATTGAGTTTTTTTAGAAACTTTTTGACGTTTGAATACCGATATGTTACAGAAAATCTAAAATTTATTTGTAGACTATATGGGGAAAATGCATTTGAAAATCACGAGAAAGGGCTTAGAAGACCGTGAATAAAAAATGTGTTTTTTTTTTTGTAAAGCATTGGGGGCTGGGGCCGAAAAATAGAAAAATTTGGGGTTGGGGAAAAAGTTTTTGGGTCGAAAGGTCAGCTACCCAAAATATAACGAACGTAAGAAATTTGGGTGGGGGAGAGAAGGAGCAAAGTTGGAAAAGGAAGGTGTTTAATCGAGGTCTTGAGGTGAATCATGCAGGAAGATTTCACTGACCGGCATCCGGTTTTGAACGACTAGGTTCTAGGGGGGAACAGTATAATACAGATAGTCAGAATCGGGTTACGATCGTGAAATTTTAAGGGCAAAAAGATATGGGGGATTGCAGTAAATAATTGATGCACAAATTGGGACTTTGTGGAGTGGTAATCGAGGACAAAAAGATATAAAATGGGGTTTTTGGATAATAGGTGCATTTGGTACTAATCTCCCAAAAATTTTAAAGGAAAAATTTTGGGAGTTTTAAAAAAACCCTGTTTTGTAATTTTTTAAAATTGCAAATATTTCACGCTGTAATGCATGAAAACTACTAAACTTTTCAAAAATGTCTACATGAGGTTAATTAATGATATACTAATGGGCACCAAATTTCATTTAAAGGAAAAAAATCGGATTTCTTTTTATCTTAGGAAAACCCCGAAAAATTAAAACTTTGAAACCGATAAAGACAGTTAACCTTGAAAATCGGATCTATGCCACCTTTATCAATGTTTTACTCTATTCTTACAAGAAGTTTAGAGAAAAAGTTGTACTCGTTTTTGAGAAAATGTTGAAAATGTCGAAAGGTCATCATGTAATGTACTCCCAAATACTAAAGGATGTTTTCTAAATTCTCAAAGCTTCAACTAGAGCCAGATAAACAGGGGTTTCTTCAATTTGGAAAATATCGTGAGAATGGTGTAGGCGCTAGGTTCCACAAACCGGTCGTTTAAAAACAAAAATTTTGGGTATCGGGGCCCCAAAAAGGGTTTTTCCCTTGAAATTCAAATGTTTTCCCCGGCTTTAAATATCGTTTCATCCTACGTAATTCTGATATACGTATGTTTACGAGAAAGAAAAAATTAATAACAATTGAAAATTTCCGCCGTTTCCTCTGTTCATTTTCCAATATTTCGCCCTAAAAATCAACTAACACATTAGGAGGTTTAAGAAATGCAACTTGGCGTCGGATCGGAAGCACAGTGCCATCTGGCGGACGGTCGGCGGCCCGTCCGTACGTCGGGCAGAAAAGGCCCGGGCAGCACCCCGGGGCCTTTTTTTGTAAACGAGTTAGCGGCGCTGGCAGGCTGTTAACGCGTCGCCCGCCATTACGCGGCCACCAGTGCTGCCGCCGCCCCGCACGCCCTTCCGGTTTCAGTGGCAGATTCAAACACAACCACCTTCCCCACTTTACTCGTTCCCCCCTTTTTTCCCCCCCCTCCTACACTGCTTCTATTAATTTCCCCTTAATACCTTCCCCCCCCCCACCTTTAAAACCACTCCACCATTTTTAAAATTTTCTTACTCCCCCTTTCCCATTCCCCTTCCTCTTCCCCCCTTTGTTTTTCCCGTTTTTTTCCCCTTTTCCCCTCTTTTCCGCCCCTTCTTCCCTTTGCCTTCTTGCTCCTGCTCTTTCTCCTTGCCCTCCCTTTTGCCCCTTTTCCCCTTCCCCCTGCCCTGCCCTGCCTTCCCTCCCTTTTCCCTCCTTCCCTCCCTTTGTTCCTGCCTTCCCTTGCCCCCTTTTCCCTCCCTTTGCCCTGCCTTCTCCTCCTTCCTCTCCCCACCTGCCCCCCTTTCCCTCCCTTTGCTCCTCTCTGCCCTGCTTGCCCCTGCCTTGCCCTGCCTGTCTGTTTTGCCCCTTTTCTCCCTTTTGTCTCCTTTTGCCCCCTCCTGCCCTGCCTTGCCCTCCTTCTCCTGCTCTTGCTCTGCCTTCTCCGCTTTTGCTCCTGCTCCTGTCCTGCCTTCCCTCCTTGCCCTCCTCCCCCTCCCTCCCTCCTTGCCCTCCTTCCCTCCTTTCCCTGCCCTTCCCTGCCTGCCTCCTTTTCCCTGCCTTGCCCTGCTCTGCTCCTTCCCCTCCTTCCCTGCTCTGCCCTCCCTTTGCCCTCCTTTTGCCCTCCCTTTTGCTCCCCCCCCTCTTCCTGCCTTTCTCCTGCCCCTTTTGCCTCCTCCCCGGGGCCCTGCTCTGCCTGTCCTTCCCTGCCTTGCCCTCCTTGCCCTCCCCCCCTTGCCGCCCTGTTTTGCCCTCCCCTGCCCCTCTCCTTTTCCCAGCCCTGCCCCCTTTTGCCCCCTGCCCTGTTCTTGCCCTGCTTTTGCTCCTGTTTCCCTGCCTTGCCTTGCCCTGCCCTCCTTTTCCCCTTTGCATTGTTCCTGCCTTTCTGTTCCCCTCCCTTTTCTCCTGTTCTTCTCTCCTTTTGCCCTGCTCCTGCTCCTCTCTTGCCTTGTTCCCTTGCCCCTCTTTCCCCTTGCCCCCGCCTTTTGCCCTCCCTTTTGCTCCTCCCTTTTGCCCTTTCTTGCTCCTCCCTTTTGCTCCTCCCTTTTGCTTCTCTTTCCCCTCCCTTTTTCTCCTGCTTCCCTTTGCTTCTCCCTTTTGCCCTGCCTTGCCCTGCCTGCCCTCCCTTTGCCCTGCCTGCCCTGCCCTGCTTGCTCCTGCCTTTCCCCTTTCTCCTCCCTTTTCCCTTTTGTTTCTCTCCCTGCTCCGCTTTTTTTCCCTTTTTTCTCCTGCTCTGCTTCTGCCTTGCCCCCTCCCTTCTTCCCTTGCCCTCCCTTTGCTCTGCCCCCCCTTTCCTGCCCTTTTGCTCCCGCCCATCCCCCTCCTTTCCTTGCTTTTGCCTTGCTTCTGCTTTTGTCTGCTTTCCCGGTTTTTTCTCCCTTTTTCTCCTGCCTTGTTTCTGTTTTTGCTCTGCTCTTGCCTTGCTCCTGCCTTGCCCTGTTTTTTCCCTTTTTGCTCCTCCCTCCTTGCCCCTGCCCTGCTCCTGCTCCTGCCCTTCTCTTGCCTTTTTCCCGCCTTGCCCTGCTTTTGCCCTCCTTTTTTCCTCTTCCTGCTCTTTCCTCTCCCTTGCCTCCTTGCTCCAGCTCTGCCTCCCTTTGCCCAGGCTCTCCTTTTCCTTGCTCCAGTTGCTCCTTGCCCTCCTTTTGCCCTCCTTGCCCCCTCCTTGCCCTCCTTTGCTCCCTTGCCCCCTCCTTGCCCTGCCTTCCCTCCTTTTTCCCCTTTTTTTGCCCTGCTCATGCTTCCCCCAGCCCTGCCCTGCCTCCTTGCCCTCCCTTTCTGCCCTCCTTGCCCTGTTTTTCCCTGCCTTCCCTTTCCCTCCCCTCCTTTTCCTTTTGCTATTTTTTTTTGCCCTGTTTTTGCCCCTTCCTTCCCCCCTTTTTGCCCCTCCCTTTTTTGCCCTGCCCCCCTGCCTTGCTTTTTGTTCCTCCCTTTTGCCCCTTTCTCTCTCCGCTCTTGCTCCTGTCGCCCCTGCTCCTGTTTTTTCCCTCCCTTTTGCCCTCCCTTTTGCCCTCCCTTTGCTTCCCCTTTCCCCTGCTTTTTCCCTGCCTTCCCTTGTTTCTGCCTGCCCTCCCTTTGTTCTCCCTTTTGCCCTCCCTTTTGCTCCTCCCTTTGCCCTCCCTGCCTTGCCCTGCTCTTCTCCTGCTCTTCCTCTCCCTTTTTTGCTCTGTTTTGCTTTTTTCCCCTGTTTTTCTTGCTTTTCTCCTGCCTTGCTTCCTCCCTTTTCCCTTTTGCCCTGCTTTTGCTTCACTTTTGCCCTGCCCTTCCTCTCCCTCCCTGCCCCCTGTTTTTGCCCTGCCCAGCCCTCCCTCCCTCCTGCCTTGCTCTGTTCGCTCTTGCCCTGTTTTCTCCTGTTTTTCCTTTTTCCTCCTCTTTTTCTGTTTTTGCTCTTCCCTTTTGTTGCCCTTTTGCCCTGTTCTGCCCCTTTTTGCCCTGCCTTGCCTTGCTCCTGCTCCTGCCCTGCCCTGCTCTTCCCTTTTGCCTTTTTCCTGCCTGCTCTCCTTGCCCCTGCCTTTCTTCACTTTTTCCCCCGCTCTTTCTCCTGCCTGCTTTTGCCTCCCTTTTGCCCCAGCCTGCCTTGCCTGCCCAGGCTGCCTTCCCTGCCTTCCCTTTGCCCCAGTTCCCTGCCTCTCCCTCCCTCCCTTTGCCCTGCCCCCTGCCTTGCCCTGCCTTGCCCTGCTTCCCCTCCTTTTGCTCCTCCTTTTGCCCTCCTTTTCCCTCCTGCCTTGCCCTGCCCCCTCCTTGCCCTCCCTTTGCCCTTCCCCCCGCATTGGGGGGATTGTTGATTCCTGTCTGAGTTTACAACGGCCAAAAGTCCCCAAAACGATTCCAGTCTCTATACTAAACTTGGGAAAGGGGGTTTTAAAAAAATGCCATGACGGGTGGGGCCCGGGGGCCTGGGGCTTTGGGGGTCGGTTAAGGCGCAATTTAAAAGTCCGATTAGAAATTTTTTTATTGTTTTATTTTTTAAAACCCGGAATTTTGCACTTCTTCAAAACTGCCAAAAACTATTCTTAAAGGGACAGAGATAGAGTTTAGGATGGCCCAAGAGGATTTTTAATGCAGGGGTGCAAACATCGTATAAACCATGGTCCCCTCCTCGGTCAATTTTTGAGCAGCAAGAATCAGCAACCAGACGGGGGAAGGGAAAATCAGACTCGGGTGTCCACGCCACTTTCTCCTGCCCGGGAAAATTAAACCCGACCTGGAAAAAAGCCGGAAGGTCCAGTGGTCGATGGACTCACCGCCCCAGAATCGGGTAGCCTATTTAAAACAGGAGAGGAAAAGGTGGGGATCAACCAGGATCAACCAGGGCAACCCAACCTGGTGCCCAACGCCAAATTCTGCCAGTTTTTGAAACTGCTAGGGGTTTAAAACCCCGCATGCCCGAGAATTGGGGATATTCGAGGCTATCTCTTCATCTGAATTGCTCTGCCAAAGTTTGTAAATTAGGGGCAATTTAGCATTGCTGAAAAGCAGAAAAAGGGAAAATTTTGGTCCCCGGGAAAGCCAAGGCACCGGGGGTCCCCATGCCTAAATTTAAACCCCCGACTTAAAAGAGATGTGTACATTTAATGTATCATGTGAAAATTGTAGCCGAAACCCTGTTTTATAACGATAAGTCGACTGATGGCAAAAAATCTGCCCTTTCCCTTCGTCTGTTCTCCTAAGTCTGTGTTGAACACTAGCCCTAAACCGTTCAGACGATTTTCCAAAAATTTATATTCTTTGATGATTTAAAAAGACTGGAGGGTCAGTTTGGCAAATTTTTATTTTGAAAAGGGATTCATGTGTGTCCAAAACATTTTCAAAAATTTCTCCCTTGGGTTCCAATTTTTTTATTGAACCTTTTTTCTGGATTGTTTAAGGCGAAAAAAATGGGGCAAATATCATTTTTTTCCAAATTTTTTAAATTCACAAAAATTGAAATTTTTAGGCACCTACCAAACTACAATATTAGGTAGAGGTTTTTTTCCTTAATAAAAAATTTATTGACAGACATCAAAAAAATGAAACAATTTTCAAAAAATGACTAATTTTTTTAAATTGGAAATTATGTTTTAAAAATTATTTTGTAAAAGATTTCCCAAATTTTTCATTTCAATTTTTTCCCTTTTGATCAGAAAACATAAAATGTGCAAGTACAATTTTCTATTAACTCTCAATATTTTAAAAATTTCAAAATGTTAACATTGTCAAACTACAATATTGATGACAGATTTTGCCTCGAATGAAATCTGATTAAAACTATTTGTGCTGAAAAGCACACAACATAGTGTTATTTGTAAGAGATTGAAATTTTATACTTACTTCATAAACCCTTTCAAATGTGTTTCAATCAGAAAACTTTTTTTCGGAATAGTTTGACACCTTTTAACATGGAAAACACTGACTATATTGTTTCCAAATGACGTCATTATTTTCACTCTATATATTGAAACTTTGCGGTAACTACATACATAAAATATTAAATCATTTAATCATTTAATTCATAGTAGTTTAAAATTACACACTTCCACGTTCTTGTGTAATTGAATATTACTCACGTGGATGACGTCCCATCCAATATGGACTAGGTAGTCACTGAAAATTATTCTCTTAAAAAAACAAATGATTGTTCTGCGGAATCTACTAAAAATCAGCGTTTTTGAATAATACAGTTATATAAATTATTAATGCTATTTCGCTATTCTTTTTAAAAATTATTTTTATAAATACCACTGGCTATGACAAATTTAAATATCCTTTTATTTATTAAGGCCTTGTTTGAAAGTTCGTCCAATCATTTCCTTACAAAGAATGAGTACGTTAACTAAACGACGTTCCGGTTTCCAAAGTTGTTCGTGACGCGCACGGTTTGTGAAGGGTTTGTCCTCGTCATTTGCGTGCTGCTTAAGTGAACAATTTTCACCGGAAGAGTCTCTGACGACCACCAGTATCGTCTAGTTTTCTTTCTTGATATTGATATTAAATGAAAGTTAATCTACCTTAATCTACTGTCAACTAAAACAAAATATTTACAAAGAATTTTTTCCCGAATGCCTCGATGCACATTTCTATTTGATAATACTTCAATCGCCTTAACTAAACGTTCTGTCTAATTGAATCAGTACCACGATTAAATACATTATGTCTTAATCCGTATGCCGCTACGATATCTTGTCAAATGCTCGCGACTACAACCGTTGCTTTCATGATCTCGCGGTCACCATGAAATACCTTCATGTGCTCGCGTCGTCGACTAAATATCATCTGCCTAAATTACGGCTTTGGGAAGAATTTATGTCACCTCTGGTTTTGTTTGCCTTTCCTTAAAATTTGTTGCGTCCCTAATATTATCAGTATCTACACGACACGTCCCTTTGCCCCTTGTCGATCGTTGAATGTGGAGTAATCCTACATTAATATCTCGTATAAGTCTTGTCTCAACTGTCGGTTGTCAAAAAAATCACCAGGCAGAATCTCCATGTACGCACCTCGCACCCCGCACGCACCTGGGGACTCTCGGGTTGTACTCCTCTGCACGCAAGTTCTTTTGATTTGTGGTACTCCTGATATCAGCTATCACTCTGGCAATATGTCCGATCGACTATTGATGGTTACGCACAAATTGTCCGTCAATTAATCTTTTTGCACTCGTTCGTTCGCGATATTTTTTGCTTTTTGACCGCGAGCAGCTCCAGATACGTCCTTCCCCGCCGGCGGCCAGCCAGACACTGCCCCCCCGCGGCGTCGTTCCCACGCCCTGGGCCAACCCACCACCCTTCGCCGCCCGTAACCGTTTTTCTTGGCTAGCGAGTGCCCCCTTGCAACCGTTCTGCCGCGTTCTTGCTTGATGTCTCCGTTTCTTTGGGTGGAAATTGTGCTTTCAATATATATATATATATATATATATATATATATATATATATATATATATATATGTGTGTGTGTGTTTTCAAAAAAAATGGATTGATCATAAAGATGATGTAAGGTGGATGACAGTTTATAAGTACACACACACACACACACACACACACACACATATATATATATATATATATATATATATATATATATATAATATGAAGGCGGGCGACCGAACTTTCCTTCTTCTGGTTCCGAGAGATTAAGTAGAATTTTTTTGGACGTCAGAGAGACGCATAGACACGAAGTTATTAGAATTTTTCCCGGAAGAGCTTTGTCATCTGCCGAGGACGGGAGCAAGTGATTCCAATTAAATAGTTAAAAAGTGATTCAGTGGTCAGCAAAGAAGGGGCGGTAATTTGCATGTGAAGACGTAGTTGCTTTCGATTAGAGGCACTGAGTAGACTGTGATACATAGTGCGACGCGTACGCCCCAAGTCAGCGAATACGCAATTATCCAATCAGTTGCGACGTGCAAATGGCATTCGCAGGCGGGCGTGAACGAGAGGACGGGACAAGGAAGAAGCAGACGAGGACGTGAGGCGCCGCGGGAGGAAAAGGGAAAGGGACGGGAGTGGCGATGATGACGGCGACCTGCGCAAAAGCGCTGAAATGTAGAGCAACGACCCGCGACCGGGGAGAACTTTAAAAAGGAACGTTGGTAGAAAGATATAAAATTGTGCACGGAGCTAGCAGAAAAACTAAATATATCTGCCATTTTAAGTAATTTGCCAATAGAATTTTTATGAAAATTGTGTTTGGTTCATGTTATTTACAGTGACGATAAATTATTTGAGAGTATTATGTAATTGTTGACAAGTTGATGATAAATTGATTTTGAGACTAAACGTCGCAAATCTGAACCCAGCGTTCCTCGGGATGTTGAACCGATATTGTAATAAATTTCAGGTGTAAACTGATGGACGGGGATTTCCAGGTTTAATGTGCGAAAGAAATGAATGAAGGTTGCATAGATTAAAAGAGAAAGGTAACATTGATTCTTGTTGTTCTGCGTATTTTTTTAAGTGTGCTCAGTGTAACCATTTAAAAGGGTTTCAGAATATTACACCCAGTGTAATTAATTTATGTGTACTTGTTTGGATTTATTTAGTTATTTAGTCAAAAACTGTATGTGACGTATGGGGGAGAACATCATCTGCGCACGCTTTCTTAAGTTTCAGAATCCCTTCCCAACAATTTAACTATTAATAGTTGGAAGATCAAATAATAATAATAAAATAATAATAATAATAATAATAATAATAATAATAATAATAATAATAATAATAATAATAATTTTTAGTGGTAAACGAACGAACAGATTTAGTTTTCTGTATTGCTAACAAAATAGAAACTTACCCTAAGCTCTACTACCACTACAAGTAAAAACAAAGCTCAACAAAACATGCGCATTGTAAAACTACATTTATGACCAGAGAAAAACAAGGAACCATCCGCATTTGCTCAATGGATCAGGAAACTGAAAAAAACCCGATCGAGATGGGGGTCATTATTAAAATAAATACATTACTTGTAAAAGGTTTTTAAGTTTTTTTTAAATTATAAAAAGTAAAATGTAACCAATTCATTATACTGTATCATTGTTTTGTTAAAGTAAACATTATTTTTCTTTTTGAGATCAGTATAGTTCTAATTATATAGAAACATTTTTGGGAAAAAAGTTTTTACTTTAACTTACATTTGTGCACCAATTTTATTTGTTTTTTTTTGTGCGTTGTACGTAACGTCGATTGTATGTGGATTTCGTGGGAGTTGTTGATTCTGACACTTGAGAAAATGATTTGTAGTCAGGTTGTAATTATAAATATGATTAATGAAAATGTGTTCCACCTTTAAATAAGCTTTTTTGGGTAAATACTACTGACTGTAAATAAAACAAGTCAATGGTAAGTTTCCCTAGCTCAATAAAATGGGCGCGGGATCACGGGATGGGTTTTTTCATTAGTCGGATAACTTTATTTTAAATTAAATGTCTGGGACTAAAGGACGAGCTTCCCAAATACCAAACTCATGGGGGAAGTACATTTGAAAAAAAACGCAACGACTATGAAGATGACAGAATATGAAAAATTCTGAATCATTACATAATGAGTTTAAATTTGTCTTTAATTGCATATTGTTCGTTTCAATGGAGATACGATTGCGATTTGAAAACAAAATTGCATTAAAACAGTTTTTTCCCTTTGTTAACTATTAATTTGTTATTACAAAAACCCAAATTTTAAACGTCTAAATTGAATATCTATTGTTTTTTTTCAAAGAAATTTTGTGTCGTCGGGAAACTCTGTTCTTTCCCTTTTAATAGATGAACATATTGTTTACGTAAAAAAGAAAGAGGATAGGATCGGGCATTGTGATCCCCTCTTCAATTGGCAATGAATTGGAAAAAAAAAGTAAATAATGTCCTTTCTCCAGTACGGTATTTTATTTTTTAGTCGATGTTTAATCAAGTTCCCAAAATAGGACAATTCCAGAAATTTCCCTTTAAAAATAAATTTTTAGAGCAAAAATGGTATGGTTAATAATGTCAGAAACTTTTGGGAAAAATCTAAAAATATTCCAATGGGTTCTTCATTTTGGGCCATTGATGAACCCCATCTTTAAAAAAAGAAAAAAAGGCAGTTTCCCTAGATTTTGATTTTCTGAAACCGTGTTGTGAGTCTGAAAAACCCTTTTTTTCCAAGAAAAGTTTTATTGCGTATAGAAAAACCCCACTAACGTTTTGAAAAAAATGACAACTTTGAAATTGGCGATTTTAATTTGATTTTGTTTTTTTAACAAGTGGCTTAATTTCCTGTTTTGATAATATCTGGAAAATTCCGACGGAACTTGAAAATGTGAGTTAATGGGTTTTTAAAAGGCAGGGGCACATGTTTTAATAAACAATTCGGGAAATTTTTTTAATTTCCCCCACACAATTCCAATGCCTTGAGGTATCCAAACTGCAAAGGGCATGATATCCGAATTTTGACAGGCCCTGGAATTACTGAGCGGGAAAAGTTCGTCAGAATATATACATACTAAGAAAAGTGAAATTACACATTAATCGAATCGGGGGTGTTTAAACACAAAAGGATGTATGAATCGATATGAAAATTTTTCAGGCTCTTCTTTTAAAATTTACCGTTCCTTGCAAAGTTTGGAAAAAAAAATAAATAATTTAAGTAATATGCTAGTAGATGCACCCGATCATTAGTTTTTGCCTGTCCAGAGACAGGTTCCATCATATTCCGCCCGGGGCAGCAGCGATGCGGTAGAACCACAGTGTACGCATAGCCGTGCGTTCACCGATTGCGATAAACCTCTGTCAACTTATTTCTTGCACTTGTAGGAAGAATATAGGCATAGCACAATTATTGTAACTCCCAGATGGCGCTGCAGCACAAAATATCGTTTTATTTAACTGCAATTTCCAATGCACCTGAACTCCATTGCTGCTGAGCGTTCCCGTATGATATGGGGCAAGGTCGTGGACAGGAGAAGGAGCGACACAGATGGAGAGAAAAGAGGGAAAGAGAGAGAAAGAGTGGGGAAAGTGAAAAGAGACGGAAAGAAAAAAGAGAGAGATAAGAAAGAGGGAAAATGAGAGGGAGGACAAAAGGATCGGAAAGAGGGACAGAAAGAGAGGTAAAAGGGAGAAAAATAGAGCTCAGGAAGAGGGAGTAAAAGAGAAGGGAAAGAGAGGTAAAGAGAGAGGAGGAAATAAAGGAAAGAGAGACGGAAAAGAGGGAGAGAGGAAAAGGGGGGAAAGAGGGGGAAAAGAAAAAAAGGGGAGGGGAAAGTAGCAAGATGTAGAGGGAAAAGAGGGAGGGAAAAGAGGAAAGGAGATATGGGTGAGGAGAGAGAAAAATGAGAGGAAGAAACGAGAGAGAGGGAGAACAAAGGGAGGAGGGGAAGGGGAGAGAGGGAGAGAAGAGAGAGAAAAGATTAAGGAAAAGGAGGAGAAAGATAGAGTGAAGGAGGTTAAAGGGAGGAGAGATAAAGAGAGACAGAGAGGGAGGAGAAAAAATGCAATAATTTTTAAATAAGAATAAAGAACAAGATAGCTCTTTCAAATTCAAATGATATATCTACAATTATTTCTTCTGCAGCAGTATATATATTGTGACCGTACTTACCTCCGTTCCCAAATTAGGGATTCAAAAAAGCCTGGGCAATACTTACCACACATTAAATTTTTAATCATAATATGTCTGAAATTACGGACAAGGATCGTTCTAGGGAGCGCCTTACTAGGATGATGTTGGTTTTGTTTTTGTCACTTCTCTTATTGGATTCATTAGGCATCAATTTACTGCTACAATTATTTATTAACTCACATTGAACAATAATGAATAATAAATAGAAAGACCATCACATGATCGAATAATAATAATAATAATGAAAATTATAATAATAATAATAAGAAAGAAGAAGAAGAAGAAGAAGAAGAATAAAATAACAACACTATTGATTAATTCTACTTGGGAAAATTCACATTGTTATTCGGGAGCTCCCATGTTTTATACATCAATAATACATCAATATTCTATCTCCTGTTTTATTCTCAGTACTACGTTTGTCTCCACCACTAACAATGACAATACACTCGCCCTTCTCTGAATATGAATATCTATAATCAGTTATCATTATCCCCCACCCATTCTACAATAGTTCCCTCTGTAAGACTGCAATAGTTCAGTTCTATCACATGGATTACGAACGTTACTTATCTGCATTCTTCACTCCGCCGGGGGAACAGCGCTGTCACTGCAAATGTCCTCAAACCGCCGGTCGGGTGGTCGCTCGTCGCCGTCGTGGCCGCCTTTTTCCCCCTCGCTGCGCCTGCTTATCCAGATTCTGCTCCTTGATTTTTTACTCACGTAATATGGATCGAATTCTCTCTTCTCATGGCAATTCCCCGGTTGAGGATCGTTATTGTCCCCCACTAATTTATGGCCCGCATACATCACCTCCCACGTGCTTTACTTACCTTATAATTTCCGTCCATTGGCGTTCTGAACACAATAACGTCCACTTACTGCCGCGTCCCACGCGCCTAATTCGAATTGGCAAACTCTGCCTTTTTTATTTGACGGTCAGATGACGTTAGGACATATATATATATATATATATATATATATATATATATATATATATATATAAAATTTGTGATGAACCGACCTGCCGCATACGGTAACCCACGCATGTGAGCAATGCGCAGCACACAATCTAGATACTCCCAAAAAAGGGGGAACACGTCACACCGAAGTGTGTCGGAAATCAGATGACAGGTGTGCTCGTTAAATTTATAAATAAAGGGGCGCCAAACGGGCACTTATCTGACACCTGGCACCGGCATGTAGAATCTCAGGGTGAGCACTCTTGGCGTGCACTGGTTTTGCTACTATTACTACGTTATAATAACTACAAAGTTATGTTCCTTTTAAGGTAGTCGTCTGAATGGCGGAAACGTTTATTGCTTGTTAAAATACATTTTAGATCGGAAAGTTTCTGAAATTAAATTCTAATATTAATTTTACAATAGATGACTTGTTTTTGAATGTCTTTGGAATGAATACAAAATAGTCGTTGATTCTACCACTTTTGATGATTGCACATCTGTGGTCGTCCTCAAAACAAACGCTGTGCAGTCGCGAACCGCGTTACAGCAAGGCGCAGCCAGCCGAAGCAGCAATTTCGGTGCCAGCGTTCCTTTCCCCGTTCCAATACTTCGCAGATCCGCCGCCCGTAGTCAGGAAATGGATGAAATGAGCCCGATCGGTGAGTATCGAGGAGGCCGTCAAACGCCACTATCCGTACCAAGTCAGCCTCGATAACTCGGCTGCACTATCGACCCTTTAGGATTTACGCCGGCCGTTGAAACGGAATAAATTCCAGTTTGTTTTTCAAACGGGACGGCCTGCACCCCGTTGGTCGGCTACACTAATCGCTGGCTCCAACTACCTCTCCTCGACACATCAGTCTGTTTTCTATGCGGTTATCTCGCCTTCTATCTGTCTTCTGCCAAAAAACCCTTACTCTCTCGAGCTTCCCGGTCGAATCCCACTTTCCTTTCTAATTTCGACATCGCTCCTTCACGTGAAATCCCATTGGTCAAAATCTCAATTTCTGGAATATTCGACGCGAGTCGGAGCCGATAGGCATTTCTAATTAACGTCTTTTTCTAGGCGCCTGATTGGTGGTCTTTGTTGTACGTGTGTTTTGGCCAGTACACCAGAGATGAACAAAGAACAAAGTAGTCCTTTCTGCTATCTCCGTGATGATTATATGAGTCCTATGGGATTATGTAAACAGTACCCGGGGATCTCTATAATTCACTTTTTCCCGGGTGCCTAGTTAAACGTGGGCGGCGCCCCGCTTTTGCCTAAAGGGCTATCCCAGTGAGACAATCCCACCCTAGTCGTAAATTTTTGAATAGAACGACAGGCACGTGTTCGTGCGTCTTGCGCTGAGCCGTGTCAAATCAGGGACTGTCCTAATTGGCGTGACAGAGGGGGGAGTTTGGGTCCGGCGACCAGCAATGGCCTCATTGCAATATATATGTGTATATATATATATATATATATTTGTCAGGGTTGACAACCCTAACGCACCATCAGCTATGTAGAACCCCGAACAGAGGACTGGTAGTGGCGGAGCGATGGCGGTATACGCGCCATCTGCCCACAGCTTTTCGAACTATAACGCCCGAGCTTGGGTAATGTTTTTCCGGTAGGTCACGAAAGGAGGAGAATATTCACCCTCCAAAATTTCCAGGCGCGAGTACCCGCGATACTTAGTATCGCGGCGCGCCTCGGGGGAACTCTTTGCGGCAACAGTGACGGCGACCAGAAGAAACTCTCTTTGACTACAGCAGTGACGGCGAGTTCAAGAGATAGTCTAGGAGTTTATTTTAACTTGGAGTGAAACGTTAGCTCGGAAAACGTGTCTTAGAAAGTGAAGTAATTAGAAATAGAGTGCAAAATCATTCGTCGCAGTCACAATAATTCGAGAGCAAGAAATAACTGTTTGACGTCGAAATAATTCAAAGTTGTAAAATTCGGGAGTAGAACATTAATTAAATTAAACATCTCACATTGCACGCTGAGACCCACATGCCTAAATTGTGGTAGGTCGACCGAGCATTTGAGCATAACTCTGCAACAATAATAATTTCGAGGCTGGAAGGGGAACGAACGTACGAGGCGGTGGAAGACGGACGACCCCAGGAAGAGCGAAGCGTAGGCGAGAAGGACTTGGCCTAGAGCGGGGATATCGGGTTGGGAACGAGAAAAGGGGTGTAAAATTGGGGGCATGGCGGCGTTCGAGCGGAAGGGAATCTTTCGTCGCAGCACAGCATGCGAAGACGAGGCGGCAACGCGGGGCGGCGGCAAAAAATCCCAAGGTTACCTACGGCGAGCGACGCGGAGCCTTGGGTAAAGGAACTGGCAACGTTTGAGCGATAGCTGGGGAAAGGGATAGGGGTAAATCCCGACCATCAGTGAAAAAAGGGGGGAAAAGGTAAAGCATAGAGGGGAGAAATATTTCGAACGGTATGGCGTTTCAGGTCATTTATGACGTATATTACATTCATTTAAAGAGGTTTCCCCTAGTACTTTTACAAATTGATTCAGAATTTTTGTATTTTACAGTTAATTTTTCTGAAAGATCTTTTGTTGTATTGTGTTTAAAGTAGTTGCTTTTTGGAATGTAAAAGGTCTGAATTAAGTAACGTAGTGCACGTATATTTTTTGTTTCAATTATAGTGAGTGCAAGCCCAAAAGCCCCTTGAAAGGGTTTTTTTGAAACAAGTATCAATTTTATTTGAAAAACCCTTTTGTCTTGTTTCATTTTTCAGTACCAGTATTTAAAGTGAATAACCTGTTGTGAAATTGGTCATTTAAAATTTTCTCATTGAATATATGTTCATATTATTATTTTTTATTTGATTCATTGTTTAAAGAGTTCAGACCTTTCTCATACCCGAAAGATTTTTTTTTCCCTAGAATTTTTGGCCCTTCACGGCATTTTTTTATCACGACCACCACGTGGTAAAAGGAAAGTAGGTAGGTTTTTACAATATATATATATATATATATATATATATATATATATATATATATATATATATATATAAAATTAAAAAATTCATTTCGAAATTTCATTAAAAATAACACATTATTAGCAAAAAGACGCCGATTGCCACCCATTAGTTCAAAAGCGGATGACAAATAGCATCCGCGGTTTCGTCTACGAAGAAAGATAAACAAACTTAAGAGATGTAGTTACGAATAAAAAAATTCCATTCTAAACAAAAAGTGTTAGGGGAAGAAAAAGGTGAGTTATTGGTATTTAAAAAATAATCAAGATGACCCCGGGAGATCGATAATTTTGTTAAATAGATAAAAAAATTTGATATTTTGGGAAAAAAAGATAAAAAAAAGGTATTAGAGCTTTCGACAAACGAAAGCGATCAGATCAGGGTGCTAGGTCCATAGCAGTTTACTTGAACATAGAAAATTTACGCGAGTTCGAACGTAGTGATTTGTCGTTGTTGGATTATAAAGTTAGAACTCAGAAATTGTTTTATACGCATAGAACAGTGAATGCCAAAAGTGGAAACTTTTATTAAATGACAATTTAAAACGAGCTTAGTATCTGATGATGGGAAACCCCGGGATCCGAAGCTTAATTTTCAGGGACGAAATTTAAATAATTTGGGGAACTTAAATGCTAATTTTTAAAAGCATTAAGATTTTGCCTGGGGAAAATAATAAGGAGTATTAGAACTTGAGAATTAAAGGGGAGGTGAAGGGGGAAAAGGGCCAATGGATAAACGGTGTATATGGTGGTTATGAGAAAAAACGACAAGATACGGATTTGGTCAGTAGCAAAAAGAAGTTGACGAGGCCCCATTGCTGAAGCTCGGGGGGATATCCTTACCGGGGCGTGCCAAGATTCCCGGGGTAACACTTTAAATTATAGTAAAAGTCATGAGCAAAAAGAACGTTATATTTGTTTATTTTAAAGAAGTTTTAAAAAAAATTTTTTTAAAATTTTTTATTGATAAAACGATTTTCATTTGCCTTTCCCAAACCCGAGGATATTTAAATTGTGCATTTGATTCCCCGCTTCTTCGTAGGGGGAAAAATTAATAATCGTCAGTATTCACGATTATTTAAAAAACCCCCGACTGAGTCAGCAACGGTTATAATTTATAATTTAGGGCCATTCGTAACCTTTCCTGACGCCCCTAATTTTTTTTAGAAAATTTGGAAACAGGGTTCAGGAATTTTTGGGGAGCAGGACGGGGAAAAGGGTGGGTATATTTCAAAAAAATATATATATATATATATATATATATATATATATATATATATGCGAAAAACAAAAAAATGTGTGGGACATGGAGCCCCCTATACTTGGTGGTTAATTTTTTTAAAAGAGAATATAAAAACCTTTTTAGGAAATAATGTATAATTTTATTATTTTAAATATAATTCAACAAATTATTCTAACAAGACAGTTACTACAACAATTTAAAAGACCTTGGGAATTATAAAAAATTTTGCAGACATATCTTTTTTTCGGGGTTCACAGGGAAAAGTGATTATGTTGTTTCAAAATTTTTTAAAATCCTTGTTTTACTGACAATAAATTTGAAAGATATGGTTTCTTTTTTTTTTTGTTTTTCCCTCGGAAGTATATTCCTTTTTTGTTCTTTTTTTAGTTCTTCCTTTAAAATGTACAAAATTTATTGTTTTAATGAATGTAATTATTTTAATTTATTTTCGATATTCAAATATTATTTACATGGCTTCCAGTTTGACTACTGATAACAAAATAATTATAATGTTTACAAAAATTTATAAACCCAAACATATGATAAATTCAAAAAGTGAAATATTCACATTGTATTTGATTAATATATGTTCAATCTTTCCAGAATAGATTTGAGTGATTTGTCTTCCCAAACAGAAATCAATTGAATAAATGTATTGGGCATTATCTGATTGCAACGCCTTATACACGTGTCAAATGACAATAGTTTTAGGTGAAAAGTTTTTGAATGTTCTATCCAAGCAATGGTTAAAATCAAATGCCCCAATTGTAATATTTGGATGAATCTGTTTATTTTTAAAAAAGCAGTATAGACAAAATATTAAGGATAAAGTATTAAAAATATTGTCACGATTTTCAGCGTACACCAGTTACAATGTGATTTAGGGTTTTGTATTGCAGTTGATTACAAAGTGTACAAATGTCTTTTAAATTAATGCGATACATTATATTGTGGAAAAAAATTTAAAATTTTTATTGCGGTATGATAATACTGTTGATAGAATTTTAATAAGAAATTGTAGATTAAAAAATACAGGGTTACATTGAAATTTTTTTCATTTTTACGCGTTAAACGAGATGTTTAATGCTGAAAGAACACGTATCGTCTCGAGGATTTGTCTTTGTAGTTCCATTTATACGGTAACAGCATGGTTATTTTCGGGAAAATATAATTTTCAGTTAATTTGTAATTATATGTCATTGTAGAATATATAAAATGGATCACCTATCAAAACTAAGTGTAAATTAGTACTCAATTCAAAAAAGCAAAAAAATTTCTACAATATTCATTCTGATTTCCCTTTTAGTGGTTTCACTTACGATTAGCATTTTGTTTCATGCAAAACCTATTTTTAAGTAAGCGTAACGCAAATTTTTGGGGTCTCTAAAAGACCTCCATTTTCTTTCTTTGCATCTGCCAATTTCTTTGTGACCGTTTAATGTCGAGAAATAAAGGCTGATTTCCCGTTGATTCATTCAATGTAACATCAGAATTACTTTCTAGCAACATACGCATCTCCCCGTGGCCGAAACGATGCCGCTAACAGTCGGTTTCCCCCATTTTTTTCTAACATTGACTTCCCCCCGCATCTAACGCAATCGCACGACCTTTTTTAAAACCTTTAATGAAGAAAAGATTAAGGCGTATTTTTTATTGTTTGAAAATTCACATTGGCACGGGACTTACAGTATTCGAAGACCTCCGTGCCCTTTAAAAGAAATATTAAAACGGATCTTCATTTTTTTTGGTATCCTGCTATTGACGTCGGGTCCTGCCGAGGGGGTCCTCCCCGCAGTCGGCGTGTCCGTTCATGACGGGCCCAAAATGAGGCGGAGGGCCCCGGGGTCCTTTGGGGTCGCCCAAAGCCCCCCCGGGGGCGCCAGCAGCGCGGCCCGCCGCCCGTTTTGGGCCGGCGCGCAAACCGTCTGCCAGCGGGCGCCGGCCAGAGGCGCCCCCCCCGCCCGCAGCGCCCGCACGCACTCGGCGTCCGGCGTTGGGAGCCGGATGCTCGGGGTTCCGCCCCAACGGGAGTTTCATCCGAGGACGAAACCTCCTTGACATTGCCAGAGGGTCTGGGTGCTCGCTCAGTGCGAGTTTCGTTTGGTGTTGTTGCCTTTTGGTTTCTATTGACCGGGTCTGAAGTAGGTGTTCGTCTATCAACTGTCACCTCCTTACTTTTTCAAAAGGAGCGAACCCTCCTCCCTGTCGGTAGGGCGTGGATGGTGAGCAAACTAACAGTCACCAACCACTGGATTGGATTCGTCGTCAAATCTAAGCCTGTCCGACCTCTCAGATAGAATTACCTCGATTTTGGGAGGAGGTAGGCACCTTGAGTAATAATCCCTAATTACTCTTTGTCGACTCAATTGATGATAAATCATAATATCTACATGAAGAAAGTTCAGCTGACTTCCTTCCTGAGGATAGGGGTCCTGACATATGCACTGGGATTTCAATAAGAACATCATAGTCGTATGTTTTAAAACAATAACCGATAAATATATTCTCATTTAAAAGAATTACACTGTACACCTGAATTTGTCTGAGAGTACCTTGCTAATCAGATTTGAAACAAAACTGGTGAACAAAATGTCACGAAACCTTTGCTGAATTGAGTAATTTAAAATCCTTTGACTGTTTTCAAGGAATACTAGCACAAATGAGCACAAATTCACAGAGAAAGAAAAAATTCCCAGTGATAACCTCTTTACATAATGAATACCATTACACAATTCCTGCTGGAAAAACACATAAAAGAGTATACACATAATATTACACTATACAAAGAAAACCTATTAAATCCTGAAATATTCCAACGTTTTACACGAAACAGAACAGTTTGGTTTGTTCAAAAACAATAATTTGTAATCTCTCCAGCTACACGATATTTAGTTTATTGATGATCACCTAAAGTTAGATTTGTTTGATTTACTGAGATCTTCAGTATACAAAAAATTCAAATTTATAATCAAGTACTTTTGTTATTACCATACTGGTAACTCGTTACTCAAGTGCATATCTTATTTCCAGAACAAGAATCTCTCTCCGTTATTTCACATGCAACATTATATGAACAATCACTTAACATGAAACATCATTATATAAATCGAACACAGAAAATTATATCTAAACTTAATAGTCCTTTTCATGTATCTGAATTCAGTAACGAATCTATAACTCTAGCTGGTTCGACACAGAATTTAAATTTTCTTTTACGGAAATTGTATATGATTACAGGCACTAACCTCATGAACTAGCATAGTCAGTAAAAGCTCGCAATCTGGCTAGCACCAATTCTATAATCTGGATTGAATCAGATAAACTCACAGGAACTCTCGTGCGGCGACAGCTCGACGTTTTCGAGGTCGTCCGAAGCGCTCTGAAGCGGCCGCGAAGAATTTCCTATGTGCCCTCCAATTACGTCCAATACAAAATTGGGGTGTTTGCGACTGCTTTTCCACTTTCCTTTCCTTTCTTCAGTAGACGTTGCTATGTACGCCGAATGAAGCGTGGTCAACTCGGGATTCAATAAATCCGCCGATAGTTTTAAAAGCTGAAATAAAATATATTCATAGTACTATTTCCATACTATAAATTACTCATTCAGCTTATGCGCGTTTCCGACTGCTGGTTCCTGACGCAGCATATAAATCTTATTCGTTTATTAATTGTTCTCCATTCAATTATACTATACCTTATGCATAATATATTCGTTATTCTTTAAGCAAGTTATTATAATAATCAAATAGATTACCTTATTCTAAACGCTTCAGTAGTCGGTATTTCCCTGAGTGACGTGATCCGTTGCTTAACCATTTCTCTGAGGGTACCGTTTCAGTCGCTCTTCATTCACGAAAGAAAATGTCCGAATCTCCTTGAGTAGGTTAAACTTCAGTAAATCTTGCCTACTAAATTTATTGGTCCTTCGGTCGTTCCTATGACTGAATATTTCCTGTCATCTGCGCTTGCGAATTTTTTACGAGCGCTACTATTGTCTCGTGAACTACTTGAGAATCGGCGTGTTGGAAAGAATTTTCTTCCATCATCGGCGTAATCTGTCGATTACCCAACTTCCTGGTCTAATAGGTACCGATAGATGTATTAAACGAAAATAAATTTATATTTTCGTGATGTAAACGTCTGAGCGGTTACACAACTTCCATTGAAACATTAGAAAGAGGTTTGGTCTTCTACGAAGGCTAAGCTCTTTTTTCAATTGTCTTGTATTTTGTCAGGATAATCACTCTTCCACCCTGCAGGGGTGAGGTATCCACAGGGAGGTTCAGTGGAGACACCTGACAAGCGAAATCAACTTTGGGGATAGCTCGTCTGCTTGACAACCTGGGCTGCTATCCCTGAGTCCTAACTCACAGCGGCGGAGAAGGAGCAGACAGATCAACGGGTTCCTTTGATAGTACTGACGTTTGGCCTCGGGAAATGATACCTTCAGCAGCTCGATCTTCTGGATTGCCCTCTCTCAAAAGGTTGGACATTGCTTGTGATTGGCCCGATGGTCACCTTCGCAGTTAATACAATGTGGCAATGGCGCAGGTTCAGGTTCGTGCGTAGATCTCCTGCACTTACCACACTGGGTGCCCGCCAGCGCACCGCTGCTGTGTGTACAAACCTCTGGCATTTGAAGCACCCTTTAAAGGGTTAGGGGACGTACTGTCGGACGTGGAGGTTATAAAAACTGCACGAGATCTTCCTTAGGAGAGAAGAAGATTAAAGGTCAGAAACAAAGAGGGAAGGGGGATTTCTCGCCCATCCTCCTCCTCTTGATTCTATACACATCAGTCACGCCTTGGTCTTTAAAAAACGAAACTAGTTCTTCCTCACTCTCCACTGAAAAGTCTTCGTGGTTGACCACTCCCTTACAGAGGTTCAGTGTAGGGTGTGTGGTCACATCCGCCTGGAGGCCGGCAATCTGGGTTTAGTGTTCATAATTTTACAACCGGTTATCTGTACGTGCTTCAAAGAGAATGGCACCATTCCTTTGTCGCACTACAGCTTGCACCTTTCCAAAGGTTTCTGCGGCGCGCGCCAAACGAACAGCACTGACAGATTTGAATGTTTTTCCTTCTCAGCGCATGCCATGAGGAGAATCTAGGCTTCTTCGGTTTGTCTTCCTCTTTTGGTAAAAGAAACTATTTAAATCAATAGTTCTCTCTGATTATCGCCCTTCCTTGCGGAAGAGGGCGGGGAGAAGGCTTGTAAATCTGAAGATGATATTGAGTCTATCCCCGTGGTCCCCACTCCACCACGGAGCTCAAACAAGGACACACCCATCGGAGTACAGGGCCACGGAGATATAGTGGGGAATAGCACAGCGCTGCACCACCGTGTATCCCCGCTCACTCCTGGAGTTCAGCATACAAGACCTAGTCTTAAACTGATTGATCGGGAGTGGTTAGCTCCTGACCGCTCGTCTAGAAGAGACTGAGGCCAGCAAGCGTGTTGAAGCCTACAAGGAATGTTCCCAAAATACGTAAAACAACGTATCCCGCGTGGAAAGCAGAATGTAGCACAAGGTAAGTAGTGGGGAAACAAACAGACTCCTCAACCGCCAGGACACACATTCCCTCCGACACGGGTCGCCATGCGCGGCAAACCCATGGGTGGGCGTTCAGCAAACAGAGGTGGCTAGTGAAATAGAAGAGGGAGAAGAAAAGAGAAAGGATGTAATAAAGGAACGAGAATGATATATGGGAGAAGAAAATGTCTGGTGAAAGAAAAGAATACTTGAGAGCCCTCTCTGCATCCCCCCGTCAGGACGTGGACCAACCCACCTCGACGGGGGCTAATTCGGGGTCTTGATAAAATAACTCGATGTTTTCTTTCGAAGTTGAAGAGGAAAAGAGAAGGATGTAGTACTGAATTCCTAACTTGACGTAATTTTGAATATTTTGATTTCCATTTCAAATCCCCAAGTCGTAAAATTGATAACAGAAGTTTGTATAAGTCTTCAAGGGAAACAGAAATGGAGTTATTGGGCAAAGGGAGTTTAGAAGATTTCTTTGCGTTTTGGGAAGGAATCAACGAAACAGTGACATTACAATTATAGGATAGATAGGATAGGATAGGATATAGGAGAAGGATAGAAGATGTTCTCAGATTTCTTGAATAAAATATTTTTTGATCTTTTATTTTGAATAGAAGATATTGTACAGAGAAAGGGAAGAATAGCCAGGAAGGGAGAGGGTTACTTTCGCGGACTGAACGGGACCTTCTCTGTACAATAACAAGCTTTCGCCGCGCCGCGCCGTGAGCCGCCCGGAGGGGGAGAGAGGGAGGACGCTGGTTGAGGGAAGAAGCAGGGGTTGTCTGAAATCAACTCACTCACATTGCACATACTATTTATTATTAAGTTTACACTATACACTGGTTGCAATGACCATGAAATGTGAGGAGGTGTGCCTGCGGCGGTGTGCCTGAGGCGGTATGCCTGCAGCGGTGTGCCTGAGGCGGGGTGCCTGATGCGGGGTGCCTGATGCGGGGTGCGTGAGACGGTGTGCCTGAAGTGATGTGCCCAAGGCGTTGCACTGGCGAGGTGCAAATGAATGCGCGCTCCCACAAGGTCCGTCGACGGTAGGGCGCGGATGCAGCGCCTTATGGGAGCACAGCACAGAATCTGGCTGCCGGAACACGTACGGACTGAAAGTCCGTCTGCGTTGGACGCAGTCTGCACCCCTGCCGAAGGCAGTGGGATTACGTTACACTCGCGAGAAAGCAGATGGCGCCGGGCCGGGCCGGGCTTGCGTTGTCTGTCGCGGAGAGATTTTTTATTCCGGCAGAGACGGCGACCTGTCGGCGAGTGCCGTTTTGGGGGTAGAGGCTACCGGTCCTTCGGGGGACGCGTTGGCGGCAGCCGGGGTAGGGGAGGCGGCGGTGAGGGTGGCTAGCGGTGGGAGCGCCGGATGCCCGCGGTGGGTGCGGCGAGCGTCTGAAGGGGGAAACAATGACCTGCCGCCAAGGGCGTTTGTGGCGTGGACGGAACAGATATGACTGATAATGAATCTGTGAAAATAATCAAATTGTCATAATTCTGTTTTGTAAAAAGATATCTAATGCTTTAGTGCCCAAGTTTCACAGGAGAAAATAGAAAAGTCTTGTAAACGAGTAAAATAAGTAAGTTGAGGGTGATATAAAGTTATAGAACCTCCAGTACCACTTTCTTGTTTTGAACCATCTGTGAAAAAAATTGATTATGAATGAATTTTTCTTGAAAGTGAAGAAAGTACGAGAAAACAGCAGATGAGGGTAAATCTCAATGTGGAATATTTGTAAAATCTAGATTAATTGAAGGAGTAAAGGAAAATCAAGGAAAATGGATTTAATCTTTTCTGATAAAGTAATGGAGGGTCGATAAAGAATTCAGAAAGATATTTGGAAATTCTTAGTTGGTTTTTGTATTCCATGGAATTAGCAATAAACGTTGGGAACTTTTGTATTCCCACACGTTTACACGTTTATTCGAATGTGAAAGGAGAAGCTAGAAATGATTAATATGTAATTGTCATATCTACAACTTTGATCATAATAGTATTCGTTCATTTACTATTTCATACTATTTCAACAATTTAAAAACAAAGTACGAAGTTTGAGCGGTTTTTGAAGGTGAGTTGGCAGCAAAACTGAAACGTTTTAGCGGGCATTCTGCTATACTGCTTTCTGAATCGCCTATAACTGTTTAATTTCTGTTTGAAGACATAATTATTAAGAGAACAGTTATGGATTTATTTGACTGTAAGAATTCATTTAAAACAAAATGACGAATTTAAGAATGAACTTAAAATACACTTGGAGACACGGTGAAAAATAATTTTATGTATTCGTAACAGTAGCAATAGTGTTACATAAAGAACACCTATTAACACTTTTGTCCCGACAGACTATAGAACTATAAATTTCCCGCCTGGTTGGGCGCTTCATGGTGTTAGCAGTGGATTATGGGACCTCAGTATGAAGTTCGCGCGCCCTACCTTAACAAATTACAATAAATTTTTATTTTGCCGCTACCTGCCACAAACTTGAGTCAGTTGACTCAAACTTGATTCACATTTTAATTCTAACTTTAAAATTCACATTTACTGAAAGCTCCAACGTGTAAAGACTAACGTTTAACATTAACGTTTAAAGAAACGATCATTTCTTTTAATCTTGATGCCAGATGACCATCGGGTATTATGGCAATGAATTTGTTTCATTCGTGACGCTGTCTCTTCGAAATGATATTGTGGATTCCCTTTTGAATCATGAAATGGCATCAGTGAAAACAAAATAAGATTTTTCGTTCTTAGCACTTGTGTAATCGCCAGCACTGAGAAGGGTATATGATAAACAGAGAGCTGTCCTCAAAAGGGATTCGAGGGTCAAAAGTAGGATGGGATTCTTCGTGAGCAATTAAAGACTGTCGGCATCAGTGAAAAAAAATTGAAAATCATTATTTACAGTCTCTGCTTCCGCAGAAAGAGAAAATACGACCTGTCTTCGTGTTGCTTAGTAAGTATATACCAGCTTGATCGAAATCTCTGCCAGAAGAAAATAAGCAAAATAATGACGTAAAGGGAGAAAAGGGCAAAAATAAGACAAATGGACAAATAGGCATCAGAAGCTAAAATAGGCAAAATGAAAAGGCAAAATGAAAATCTACTAAAACAACGCCAAAATGCCAGCTACTACTAAAACAACGCCAGTTTAGTGATTGCTATGGTCAAAAGTCATAAAATAGTAACAATAACAAAAAGACATTTAGCCAAACTTCTGGGGAAAATATATAGGAAAAATTCACACCACAATTCCATCCATTAGAAGCAATCGCAAAATCTCAGCTAATTTTAGAATTATTGTATACTTTAATATTATTCTTTATATAAACTCCAATTTACGCGACGATTGTGTACAATAAATCTAATTTTAATTAAATACAACGTAGCAAATAAAAAGAAACTCGATATGCCGAAAAATATATTGTGATACATTCTTTCCAAATATCCTTAAATATGGGAAATCCTTTAAAAAGTAAATAAAGTATTTACTAATAATTGTACACATATGGGGAAATAAGATTTGTCTCTGAAATAATTTAGGGCTTGTCATGTTGCTCTTGGGAAAAAAGGGAAAAGTTATCAAAACAGTCCCAACTTTTTTTCCATCATACTATGAGTTGTTATAAATCCTATACTACTCGAATTTCGCTCACAGCAACCAATATTGTATCAATTATATTCAAAGGAATTCGACATTATCCATAAATAATTTTGGGCTTCTCTCCATTTTATTCAAAAAATGGAAAATTCACGAGCGAACTATATGAATTTTTTTGACCACTTTTTTTCTTCCACAATAAAAACTCTAAAATACCAAACGAATATAAATAAAGAAATAATTAGTAATTGTACACATCTTGGCAAACACGACACTCCCAAATGATTTTGGGCTAGTCTCGTTATTAAAAAGGATAACTGTCAATAGTATACAATACTATCATTTTTTCTGATCTTCAATATTTGCGTTGTTATAAAACCTAAACTACACGAATTTCTTCTCTAGCAATTGAATATTGTCTAAAACACATGTAAAGGAATACGAGAGTACCCAAAAATAATTTGGGCTTCTCTCCTTTCTTTAAAAAATTGAAGAAAAAATATACCAATAAAAATTATGAAAACCAAATTATGATGCTTTCCCAAAAATCTCAAGCTGTTTTGCAGCCTCAACATTGGTGGTATTGGTTTAATTGTCCATCTACCCACTAAGATTGCAGCGCTAAAACACGCAAAAGCACGTTTTTGTAAGTTTCTTTGAATCTCTGATTCAAAAAGAAATTATCATTTCCCCATCAGGAGACGCGTCCAATGACACCTCATATGTCTCGATTGGTTTACCTGAAGTGATCCATCCGCGAGTGACGAAACCGCACAATCGCACACTCGGGATTACTCAAATACTATACATGGATACTATTCTTAGAGACATGATTGTTTAAGTTCTACCATAAGGGAGCCGAAAAATTGAGAAATACGAAAAAAAAATTTCCTTTGGGCTGCAAAAGAATGGAGCTGGGAAGAGAATAAGCCATAGCCGAAAATCCAGTCCAGACTAAGATTAGAACACTAAGTAGTGCGAGAAAGTCCATGTCATTCTATAACATCACCAGTTCTTCTAAATGAATCAACCAGATTTATCCACTTTTTCGTTTCCAGGGTCCTGCAATACGTTTTTCTTCCGAAAATTCGCCGTTTCCGGTGCACGATTACATAACTTTCTCCTCTTACGAAGTACTTAGTAAAGCGAGAAAGTTATAATAATTTCGAAACCGTTAGGGATATGGGTAGTGTTTATGCGCAATGAATTAAAATTTTATGTTGATAGTTTACTTAAATCGGTTCATACAGATGCACAGAAAAACAATTTATTTGACGAGACATACGTTTTAGAAATCGAATAAGAAATTTGAAAAATGTTTGAAAGTTGAAAATCCGAAAATCGCATACAGACACTTCCGGTTTATTTACATGCATTGGTTGTATATGGGAGTAGAAGGGCTTCTCCAAATGAATTTGATTTAAGTTTTTCAACTTCTCAATAGTTTTCTGCAACAACACATTCATGGGAGATAGTAAGTGACAAATTAAAAGCACTGGGCGTGACACGATCCCGCGATCATTTGCACCGAAGCGCTGAATTCGTACACACCATTCAACCACCTCCGCCATCCGGGTTGGACAGGGGTATAGCACTTCTATAATAGTCTTCAAGACAATGTAAAACAAATGTCCTTTGGGCAAAAGATGGCAGATAAGAAGGCATAACCGAAAAGCTTGTCCAGACTAAAGAGATTAGAAAACTAATTAGTGCGTGAAAATATGTGCCATTTTCTAGTACCACTAGTTTTTACTATACTTTATTACATACGAGAATAAATTTTGATCGGTGTTTGCGAAAATATTTTTTTTAGAAATTGCGTAAATTTGAAGCGCAAATTACGCATAAATATTTATTTTCAAGGGGTACCCCCGGATATTTTTTCTGATAGTATAAATTGTCTTCTTATATATCATATTTGTTCTGTCAGATAAAAAAGAGCTAAGGTGCCGAAAGAAATAAAATTTAAAAAAACACGTTTTTGGTCATAGAGGGATGTGGGTGGTGGGACGGGTGTTAAGAAAACTTTCAAAAATATAATTTTTATGTTAGAATTATAATGTAACCCCTCATATGTCATTTGGTTTTGAGGAACTTTTTACCATCTTATCTGGGAGTCCCCTTTTTTTTAAGTTTTTTTTTCAAAAAATTGTACATGATCTTTTTTTACAGAGCTGATATTTTACAGCAGATTTTATTTAAGGCACAAATCGATATCTCCTATTTTGTAGTTTTGAAATGTGAAGTCTGAAATTTTCGAAAAAGCCAAGTTATAGCCAAAATGGAACTAGTGGAACTTTTATTATCGTCCTTTGTACATATAGAAAATTTAAAGAAAAGTTTGGAGCGGTTATTGAGAAAAAATGCCTACATTATACGCAAAATTACACGAAAACTCATATTTTCGAAAAATTTAAGATGAATTTATTTAAAGAACCGTTTTTAAGGAACAGATTTCACTAAGTAAAAAATCTCTATCTTCAATATTATAGTTGTAGAATGATGGCCAAAAAATGCACTTTTATAATTTTCAAAAATTCCAGCATCCTTATAAAGCTATCCGAAGGCACCATTTGATCAACAAATTTGGTGCTATTTTCGAGAAAATTTTGAAAATGTGTCTTAATCTTCACGTAAAATACCCTCAAAAATCAAAATATCCGTTTGAAACCTCCAAATGTGTTCAAATAAATTAGGGAATATCAAGTTTGAAAAAAATCGTTTGAACGGTTTAGGCGCTAGCGTTGACCACAGATAGGCAGACAAACAGACAGACAGAAATGTTATAGCGGCAATCGATTTTTCGGTATCAAAGACCCACAAAACATGGATTCTGGCTACACCACGTATTAGAGAATTTTTTTTAAACTTAGCAACAGTATTGCAATGAGGTTGCTAGTCGTTGACCTAAAACTTCCTCTGTCACGCTGATTAGAAGGTCCCTGGATTTGACACGGCTCATGCAGACGCGCGAACGCGTGCCAGAAGATTCAAAAAGATTTACGATTAGGTGCAATTGTCCTCGGGGACAGCTCTTCAGGCAACCGGCGGCCACTCCACGTGCAATGGCTAGGCACTGGAACAACAAATTATAGAGGATCCCCGGCTACTGCTGAAGAGTTCCTGTAGGACCCGATATAAGCGTCACGAAGACGGCAGAGAAAGGACTGCTTTGTTCATCCCGGTGTACACACACGCACAACAAAGACCACCAATCAGGCGCCCAGAAAATGAGGTTAATTTGAAAAATACCCTATCGGCTTCGACTCATGTCGAATATTTTTGAAAACTAAGATTTCGCCAATAATATTCAAAATTCCAATCACGTGAAGGAGCGATGGCGAAACTTGGAAAAAAGGGTGGGGATGCGATTTACAGGAAGCTCGAGAGCAGCGGATTTTTGCAGAAGACGGATAGGAAGGCGAGAGAACGAGAGAATTGAGACTGCAAGTGTTGATGAGAGGTAGTGGAGCAGGACTTGGGGTCGACCAACATAGTGCAGGCCGCCCATTATAAAAAGATAATCAGGAATTTATCTGATTTCAACGGGCCGGCGCCTCCGAAGGAATGATTGTGCAGGCCGAGTCATTGAGGCTGGCCTGGTGGAGGAGTGGGTGGCGTCAGACGATTCTCCAATAATCACCACCGGAGCCAGAGCACCATCACCGCACGCGCTGTTGCTTCCGGTCGTAGGCTGCGCCTTGCCGTGGTGTGGCTCGCGACAGCGATCGCTTCGGGGACGACTACGGATTGTGCAATCATCGAAAGAGGTGAACGAGACTTTCATTTGCAATCATTCCAAAGACAGTAAAATAGAAAGGTGTCATTTAATGTAAATAACATATAATTTAGTTTATGAATTCTTACCCAAATTGTATTATAGAATCAAATGCAATAAATGTGTTCTTGCTATTCAGGTGATTGACACTTAAAGTTACAAAACTTTTGTGATTATTGTAAAGTAGTGGTAGTAATAGCAACCCCGTGCATGCCCTCATTCAAGAGTGCCTACCCTTGAGGCACCTCGGAACGCCGCTGCTGACAGGCAAGTGCCCGTTTGGCGCCTCATTGATAAATTTAACGCGCACACCCGTCAGCTGATTAATGACGCAATCGCGCATATTTCCTTTGTATAAAACTAGATCTGTTGTGCGCGCCGGGCGCATGCGTGTTGCCGGCGGCAGGTTGCCCATCATGGTATTTATATTTTTCTTTACCAGGACCCAGCAATAAGAGTATTTCTGTCGAAAATTCGCCGTTTTCCGGCGAACATTACATTCCTTTCTCTTCTTACGAAGTATTTCGTAAGGCGAGAAAGTACTTGTAAAAAGGAGAAACACAACATCAAGAGAATATTTATTATTAGTAGAATATGATGATCATTCCTTAGTGCATAAATAACTATTTGTCTGTACTCCAGACAAAAATTAAGATTGTAATTTTTTTAATAATCTTAATTTTAATTTTTTTATTATTTAATATAAGTATATAATACGAGATAATATCCATCGTATAGAGAAAGTTATGTAATGCTGCGATAAAAAGCGGCGATTTTTGGATTGAAAACTCGTATTGTGGGGCAGAAACAGGTGTGTACAGAAAAAGTGGATAAATCCTATTCTAATATGTAAATTATGCCCTCTAACACGTTATGAAGTCAGAATTCAGAAATTGTGGGTCATAGATACCTAAAAAGTGTCCGTTTTCCAAAATGTCCGTCCGACCGTCTTGAGTCTGTGAACATCACTATACTTGGTTTTTTCTAACGAGGCATCTGAGGGTTTTATTTCCAAGATGGAATATGACTCGGTTTTTCGCATCTTTCTCGGTACAGCTAGGGTCGCTTGATCTGCAGCACTGCTTGATACGGTCGCGATCATTGGACACCTTCGCGACAGGATCTATATAAGGCAATGATCTATATAACCGCAATAGGGTTGTGCGGTCGGCACCCCATGATGTGCCATTCAGAATTCGAAGAAGATTAAGGGAGGAGACACATCTGGTTTCTAGTCTACGGATATGAGCATGCCACGTGAGTGACTTGTCAAAAGTGAGCCCCAGGAATGTGCCAGATTCCGCAAATGGAAGCAGATTTCCTCTCGGGTAAAGGACTGCTAAATTGCTGTGCAAATGGTATATCCTACAGAAATGCAAACCGATACATTTAGTGGCAGAAAAACAGCCCGTTGACGTGCTCCATTCATAGAACCTGGTTCAGCAATTTTGAGCTGCTTCTGGATCAAGCACTGATGCTGCTGGATGAACAGAAGATGACAAAATCATCCACAAAACAACGATGTTTTTACAGGACCACGCACAGTCGACGCGATGGCAAACAGAGTGACTGATCCTTGGGGAAATGTTTATTTCAAAGACGGTATCATGGAAAGCCTGTCACCCACACGAACACGGAAGGATCTGTTCGAAAAGAAGTTTTGGAGGAATAGAGCAAGCTTCCCCTTAAATCCTCAAGAGTGCAGGGTTTGCAGAATGCCGTGCCTCCAAGTGGTATCGTAGGTCTTTTCTATATCGAATCCAGTTATAGAGCCGGAGAAGAAATTGCGCGGCTGTTTCGGGAAGATGTTGCAGCATTAAATTGTGAATTTCGTCTGGACCTGGTGTGGTACTTTTCGCAAGCATCAGAGCAGAGCGCATGTCATACATTGAGAAAGGAGTATTGTAATCCTCATGTGCTCGGTCTGGAAAACTGAAGTGCGGTTTCCATTCTTTCTTTAAGCAAGAGGAAGTTGGGAACATAGTTTGCCGAACTCGACATACTTTCATAGTGAGTGGCAAGTTCCTCTACAATGGCGTCTCGAGCAAATTCCTCTACAATGGCGTCTCGAGCTGTGATCATTTGACCATTTTTAAGAAGACCCTTTGGGGAAGGGTGTGACCGCTCTACCTTTTCACTATTCTCTAAAAAGCATACAGCGGGTCATTCAAGTAGCCTGGTAGTATTACTTGACCTGTGACTTGTTATGACAATATCACACCAAAAATTAGGAATGGTTTTAAATGTCCTAACTGTCCTACGGAAGTCGGTTCGTCTTTTAACCTGCTTTTGTAATAAAAGAAACATAGGCAAGTTAATCTTTTAACTACGAGCAGCGTTCTGAATATATCCCTGTTAAATAGTTTAATACAATTCTAATCTAGCATTGACACATTGCATTGAAAATTTCTATCACTTGGTCTACCTTTAGCAATTACGTGATTACCTAACAACTGCAGTTGCGTTTTAACACTTGCATAAACACTACATAAAATTATATTAACCTTCACTTCACAAAAAAACACAATAAAATAATTGTACATCGGACTATAATACATGGAAATACAAAATACTGAAAAAGAATCACATACCAAAATACCCTTTACATACACTTTTAAAGAAATTGTCACTTGAATGGTGAATGAAATATATACAAGACGTTGTTTCACTTTCACGTAGGTTATTACATTATACACTTGAGATTAGCAAGAAAGAAATGTCGTTATGCAATGAATGCAAGTAGTTAATAATAACTCTTTACTAATATTGGTTTTGAACAATTTGAAAATGATAAACAATAAATTGAAAAACACACACTACAAGAACAAATATTATCGATAATAGAAAATGAAATAAATAGGTTTTTGGCAATCTTTTACAAGAATTAGCTACAATTTTTTTATAAGAATTCCTTTTATTAATGTAATATTGTAAAGATTACGTTTAAATGATTTTAATATAATTTTCATTTCACTATCTACGTCTGTAGGTGAGGTAAATTATGTCTGTATAATAATTTTACTTTAAACAGTTCTTTTTAATTTCTAGCGAAGTTTTCTAACTCGCAAAAACGTCGTCTCGAAGAAATATTTCCACAGCTCGGAGCGGCGACGGCGTCCCAGATCCTTTCAAGGTCGCGGCAACCTCCTGCTTCGGTGAACACGTGCTCTGGTGAATCGCTACCACAGTCCTTCGAATTTTATACAATCTGACTGCAATATCTTCGCGTAATGAATTTCTTACGTGGCAAGCTACACAAGAGACAAAAACAAAAAAAGCTGGAAATAGAAAGAAACATTTCCTATAGCACATGCTTTCTACTTCAGTATACGTTCTTGAACGTTGAAATATATTATTTCCTCGTTGATAGAAAAATAGTATATTTCTGCGTAATACGTTCACGTGAATTTATCAGAATATTCATGATTTAAAATTCTCAATTCTGTCATACATGGTATCGTTATTTTAACATGATGAGACGAATTACATTTTTCAAGCTTCTTATCGTCGAAATACGGCGAATTCTCTCCGTCCAGCACGAACAATTCCGATGTGTCCAGATCGGCGGTCGGCAGCAAAAGAGAGAGATTTTCGTAGCGGTGCTTTGCGCTAGTGCTGATATTTGGTTGATTTTTGATTGGTTCTCGTTCTCTTGTACGCGAGTGCCTTCAGAAACTTTAATAAATTCTCGCAAGGGATACCATTACTGCTGGCGCGATCTCTTGCAATTCGGCAACACTATAATTGCAACTTATCGTAACTTGACGTTCTCGGGTGCTTCTCAAAAATCAATGGAACCGACATATGGGGTCCTACCAACAGGATGTTATAAAAGAATGAGAATGAACCATTGGAGAAGAAAAATGATTTGTGAAAGAAAGGAATACTTGAGAGCCCTCCCGTCAGGACGTGGACTGACCCACCTCGACGGGTCTAATCTTCTGGATCTCTCTCGTTCTCTCAGAAAGGTAGGACCATTGCTTAAAGTTTGCCGGGTGGTCACTTTCGCAATTAACACAGTGTGGTGCAGTGGCGCAAGGAGTAGGTTCGTGCATCGTTTTCCCGCACACCGGTTATCTGCCATGCACTGCTGTTGTGTATGGCCGAATCTCTGGCACTTGAAACACCGCAAAGGGTTAGATACGTATTGCCGCACGTGAAGGTTATAAAAACCGCACTAGATTCTTCGAGGGAGTGTTGGAAGATTGAAAGTCAGAATAAGAGTGGAAGTGGGGATTTCTCGCCCATGCTCCCTCCTCTTGATCCTGTAGACGTCGGTCACAACCTGGCTCTTAAAAAAAGAGACTAGTTCTTCCTGACTGTCTGCAGAAAAATCCTCGTGATTGACCACTCCCTTACAAAGGTGGGTGAGTGGTCACTTCCACTCGGAGGCCGGCAGTCTGTTTGATTTTCATGATATTGTCTATCTGCTCATCCGATCGTGCTTCAAAGAGAATGGTACCATTCCTTTGTCGCACCACATCTTGTAGTTTTCCATAAGTCTCTCTTAATAGCGCGCGCCAATCGACAGCACTAACCATTTTAAATGATTTTTCTTCCTCAGCGCATGCCATGAGGAAAAATCTAGGCTTCATTGGTCTATCTTCTTATTTCGAAAAGAAACTGTTTAAAGTAATAGTTCGTTCCGGACATCGCCTCCTCCTTGCGGAAGAGGGCGGGGGAGAAGGTTTAGAATCCATGAAGATGGATATTGAGTTAATCCCCGTGGTCTCCACCCACCACGGAGATCAACAAGGGAACACTCCATGGGAGTACCAGGGTTGCCACGGAGATAGAGTGGGGGGTTACCACAGCGCTGCACCGTCGGGGATCCCCCCGCTCACCCTGGAGTTCAGTACAAGACGTAGTCCAAGCCAATTGATCGGGAGTGGGTTAGCTCCCGACCGCCCGTCTAGAAGAGTCCGAGGCCAAAGCAAGCGTGTTGAAGCCTACAAGGAATGTTCCCCAAAATACATAAACAACGTATCTCTAAGTGCAAAGCAGAACGTAGCACAAGGTGAGTAGTGGGGAAACAAACAGACTCCTCAACAGCCTTTACACACATTCCCTCCGAGGCGGGTCGCCATGCACGGCAAACACGTGGGTGGGCGTTCAGCATACAGAGGTGGCTAGTGAAATAGAAGAGGAAGAAGAAAATAAACAGGATGTTATAAAAGAACGAGAATGAACAATGGGGAGAAGAAAAATGACTGGCGAAAGAAAGGAAAACTTGAGAAACCTCTCTGCATCCCCGTCATGACGTGGTTCAACCCACCTCGACGGGTTTTGTTTTGGCTTTGTTTAGAGCTGAATTGCATGATGAATGAAATAATCAATGTTATGAAATTACCCAAGTTTTTCCTGAATCCTTTTTTATTTTTCTTAAACAAAATTATAGTCATTCATTTCATCAAGGGATCACTAAAAGAAGGGTATTCATTACCACAATTGATACCATCTGTAGGGATGTCACTGAAGTGTACTGAGTAAAGTGTGTAAGTGTATTTGTTTCCCGGTATATTCAATTTTTAATACGTATCATTCACAGGTTAAAAATACATTTTGAACTGTTTTTCAGAAAAGTTTGAGTAAACATTATTTTGAAAAAACATTATTTCATTGAATATGTACCTGAAAACGATTTAGATATTATGGGATATCACTTCAAATCTTAGAATGAATTGTATCATGAATGAATAAAATTTCCAGCATTTATAGAAAAGGATCCCAAAAGGTTGAAAAAACATCTCAACATTTGTAATTTTTCAAAATTCAATTTTTTTATTGAAAATGGAAATTTTACTATTAAATTTAGTGTTCAGTACTTGTTTCTGAAATAAATTTTGAGAATGCCTTATGGCTTCTTGTTTCTTTCTCTTTCTTGATTTTCCAAAATAAAGACATGTCTTTCAAATTTGTAGAACTGCTAGTATAAGCAGATCAATAGTAGAATATATATTTTGGAAAACACCATTAAAACACTTAAAGAGTTTGTAAATGGGTCATAATTCTTTGGAACTTCACAATAAAGAAAAACAAAGAAAACAAGTTCGAGTTGCAAGAAACGACATGATGACGTTTAGACAAGACTTTTATGTCAGTTTGATGTTAACTGAGGCAAAAGATTGTTGTTACATAAAAGTTATGTGATGAAGAGGAATGATTTGATCAAGTTGATAGGATTTGATCAAAGTTGATACCAACATTGTTTGGAGCATCCAAAGGAAAATCATTTGGAATGAACTTGAAAGGATTGGCAATGCTAACAATCATTAAGATATTCTTAATGGAGTGAAGATATTCTT
This sequence comes from Teleogryllus oceanicus, assembly GCA_964035755.1. Taxonomy (NCBI): domain Eukaryota; kingdom Metazoa; phylum Arthropoda; class Insecta; order Orthoptera; family Gryllidae; genus Teleogryllus; species Teleogryllus oceanicus. The sequence goes on from CAXIVR010000009.1 coordinate 81,413,436, forward strand.
CATGGATATATTGAATTTATTAGTGGTGTGCTGCTGGTCTTGAAGAAAGGTGCTGTACATAAACAATTTAATTTGTACAAAAACGTATCTGGTTGTGAATTTGTAGGGAGAACTCAATTAATACTCGTTTCAAAATGAAACTGAATTCTAATGTATATTTAATTTGTGTAACATGATGTAATGCATGTTTATTGCATAACTAATTTAATGGTGTTCCACATTATTTACCTGAAAATTTAGAAATGTCTGAAGAGGAAGATGTCATTTATACTGCTTTTTCAAAAGCTTATGATATCATAAATTATCTCTTATTACATACCTTGGAAAAATTTGGCATCCATTCCCTCTTGGTATGTTTGTTTCTTTTTTTTTGATTTCCCAAAACTATTTAACAGGAAAAATACAAAACATGTTTTATAAATCATTGTTACATAAATATTTATCATAAAACATAAATATTTGTTACATCTGGTGTTCCTGAGGGATCCCATTTAGAGCCACTACTTTTTTCTCCCAATTAACTCTTTGCTCCCAAATTTCAAATTTCTCTCATTTTTGATGATCTAAAAATATATAGAACAATAAATCACATATCAGGTTATTGATTTACAATTGAAACTCAATTCTTTGTTGAGGTGATGTCAGTTGAAGAGACTAAGAGTTGAAGATGTTGGAAAAAGTAAATTATCTTCTACAGAAAATCAAGAAATCCAATTCTATAACTTGTGAGTTTTTAGACATAAAAACTGTAAAAATATTATATTTGACATTAGTTAGACCTATTGTGGATCCCAAATTCGGTCCCCAATATATCAGACTCATATATCTTAGATGGAAACTTATCAAAATCATTTCCCATATTTGCAGCTTATAAACTCAGAATTCCTTTTCCTAGATTTTTGCACAACTACTATCAAATCGCACCAAGCTTGAGTATTAGCTCCTTGAAATCACACAGAGATTAGTACGAAATCCTTTTGTTGTAACACCTTGTGAATCACAACATTGATTCTGTGAGCTGCATCTCATATTCCTTGGACATCTAAACATAAACTACGATTTACAGATGATACTTTTTTAACATTCCATTTCTACAAATGTCATTATTTTGCAATGCACCATTGTAGGAGATGTATCAAATGGCAAATTCTAAGAATTTAAATTTATATTGTACAACTTATCAATCCTAAAACATATTACTAAACAATTTTAGTTAATGTTCTTATATATGAATCAACTAATGGTTGTAATTAGGCAATTGTCTATAATATATATATATATATATATATATATATATATATATAAATAAAATTTAAAAAAATAAAATGTTCTTTTTGATTTAGTAATTTTAAACATAGCAACAATACTTGGAAGGAATGATAATTTCAGACATTGTATTGGGTCTCTATTATGTTCTAAATGTTTTTTTTATTGTTTTTAGATTAATATATTTGAATAAGAGCATAGCTTACTGATTTCTGTGTCTTTAACAATCTAAGAATAACAAATTCATTTTTTAAACAAAAAGAAAAACATAAATTTACATGGGAAGCCATAGGAACTACATCAATTATTGACTATGCAATAGTGAATGAAGTAAAGAATTCAATAAAGTAAGGAATACAAAAGTTTTCAAAGGTAAAGAACTAGATGCAGATCACTATCGACTAGAAACAAAACTTAAATTCAAACAACAAGAAATTAAGAAGAGAAGCCAGAAAATTAAATCAGCTCCAAAGTTGAAAACTTATTTACTAGAGGAAGAAAGTATCAGACATTTATGTGAAAATCAACTTACAGAGAAATTACAGATGGTGAGTACACACACTACTGACTTGATCTGGACAACACTGAAAAAAACAGTATCACTCACAGCCAAGGAAGCAATAGGTTTTTAGAAGGAGAAATGAGTAAGAACTTGAAATAATGAAATTCAAGAAACCATACCCCAAAAAAAAAGAAAACACATCAAAAATATCTTCAAACATCTAGTACAGAAGACTAAACTGAATATAAAAGATATAGAGCACTGACAGGAAGAATAACACAGTGTGTTAAAAGTGAAGATGGAAGAAAATTTGTGATAATCCTAGAGAGGAATATCACAGGTCCTCAGAGTTTCAAAATAGTAAGAGTGCTGAGATCGGACACAAGGGACAAAATCAATTTGAACCTAATCCCAAAGTGGAAGTGGGTAAACCATTACACAAGACTTGGAATAGCAACAGAATGCCAAGTATAAGCAGAAATGATACTGATATTATTAAATAAAGTAGAGTACAGGAAATCACAATAGAAGAACAAGAAGCAGTACTAAAGAAACCCAAAAATAGGAAAAATCCTGTTGTGGATGAAATGCCAATAGAACTTCTAAAATATGGAGGAAATGATCTCAAAATGATCCTAATGAAACTACTTAACAAAGCGTGAGAATGCTAAGAGAAAGGCAAATAGGTGTGGTGATAAATTTACACAGAAAGGATCAAAAACAAATTGCAACAACTATAGAGGGATTACTCTCCTGTCTACAGTTTCAAAACGTTTTGCTTATCTTATCTTATTAAATATCTTAAGCAATAGACTAAATGAATACAGCCAAAAATTCCTGGGAGAAGAACAAAATGAATTTAGAAAGGGCAGAAGTACAAAAGATGCTATTTTCTGTTGATGCTACTGACAATTCTGGACAAAAGAAATGAAGTGAACCTTCCAACTTTCCTCTTCTTTATAGACTTTGAGAAAGCCTATGACAGGGTGAACAGAAACAAAATGTGGGAAATTCTGAATGATGAAGAGGTTCCTACAGACATAATAAAAGGAATCCAAAGTCTGTATACAGACTCTCAGATTAAGGTAAGAATGAATGATGGAAGCAATACAGAGACTTTTAGAACAACCAGAGGTCTGAGACAGGGGTGTGGGCTATATAACTTGTTTAACATATGTGTCAACCACATGATCAAAAATTGGAAACAAAAAGTTAAAACCAGTATAAATTTACAGGAAAGACAGATGTCCCAACTGATTCTCTATGCAGACAATATGATCCTAACAATGGAATCGGAAGATGATTTACAGAGGGCAGCAAATGAACTTCATAAAATAGCCCTAACATACAACATGAAACTCTCGACAAATAAGACTAAAACTATGGCATTCCAAGGCAAAGAAATGAGAAGGGTTAAAATTGTTATAGATGTAAAAATAGTGGAACAAGTAGCAAAATTATGTATCTAGGGAATATCATTGGACAAATTCAGGACAGGAGGTAAAGTCAGGAGGTAAAAACAGGAGGTAAAGTCTGCTTAGAATACATGATAAATACAGTAGGTAGATATTATTTAATAAGAAGAAAACCTTTTTTACTTCAAAATTATATAAACTGTGATAATTTATATAATATTTAAACAAAGAATAAGGAATGCCGAATTTTTCATATTTTGATGTAATGAACTCCAAGAGATGAAAAGATTTAAATATGATCACATTTCTTTCTGTTTTATTTAAACATATCTTCATTTTTATTGATTTTCCAACAAAGGAATCACAGTATATAAGTACATAACTGAAATTACAGAAATATTGTGGATGTTATACAGCATTTAATTCTTCTGGGGAAAAAAATCTACAAAGATTAACAATCGGTTGGGATTTATCCATAATTGACAAACAGTAGGGATTACCACCTATAAATGAGTAAAAATATCTTTTGCTCTCAGTGATTACACAATTAAATGCTAATTTAAATTATGAAATGTTTTGTCATACGATCAATTTCCATTAACAATTAATATTATATATTAAGTGGTTACTTAGCTGAATTTAGATCTTCCCTTTGCTAAACTGAATTCAGTGCTAACCAGGCACTCTAACAATATAAGTCCATGCGAATGATTGCTTATAGATTCAAAATTGATTCATAGAAATTTTCATTTTTCTGAAAATGCTACTAGTATTTTGGACTAGAAAACCATTATGTATAACAAAAAGTGGGGAATAATATTGTTCATCTTACTTGACACACTAGATTAAATTTGGTAATTCAATGGTATAAAGAGTGTGATATTGAATAGTTTTATATATAATATCATGTGTATTTAACATCTGTCGAAGTCTTCCAAAAATTTAGTTTATCAAAGTGTTTTAGTGTCAATACACAGACATTAGACACTGATACACAAAAGTGTAGTAGAGTTTCCCTGAAATTATCTTCATTAAACAAACAATAAAAGCAGTAAATAGGAAAGAGACTTTTGTACTGATCTACAATGTTTACTTCACATTTCATATTGAATTACATTATGATAAAATAGACCAGGAGCCAACAAGAAAATCCACTTATGATAAGCTCAAAGCTAAAACTTTTTTTAGAAGTTAGCCAGTGTTATGAGGAACAGGGAAACACAAGTATGGCAGCCTGTAGGTGTCCATGTTGTGCTGTACTACTTTTTTAATGTGTCAAAAAAGCTATACCATTGGGCAAGGAGTACACAGCTAATTCTTGTTGTATATTGTTCATTAGATAGCTAAAGTCTGAAGGAGTTGTATGCCATACCAATGTGCCGTCTCAAACTGTACACCATATTGAATTCAAAGCATTATTTTTTTAATGCTCTCTTGTATTATGAGCTCAAAGCTAATGTTTTACTCTAATGGTAGAAAATACTTTTTCATTGCCAATTATGACCATGCCATACCTTTTCAGCATCTCTAAGTAGTGTTTCCCTGTTCCTCAAACCACTGGTCAACTTCTTAAAAATGTTTTAGCTTTGAGCTCATCATACGTGCATTTTCTTAATGGCTCCCAGTCTAAAACTACAAAGGCACTCTCAAAATTAAATTTCCAAATCTTCTCATTGATATTCTCACCAGTGTAGCCTATTTTATTAGGAGATTTGATCAAGAATATCATTACATTTATGATAGGAACTGAAGAGATAAATTAACTTAATGTTGACATCAATATCACTCCATATTGCAATTTCTTCACTACAATTAGAAAGAACAAAATATTAATTAGATAAACAAACAAAAGTAATCTTTACTAAATAATACTTCTAGTATTAATAAATGTCACATACATGAGTAGAAGGCTTTGAATGTTTTGCTTATCAATTTTGATATACAGATTCATTGTAATTACAATGACACACCAAAAAGTAAGCCTTCCCAGCCTTCTACGTTTTTTCCACCCAAAACCTATTTGAAACCAAATACATTGAAATAATATATGTACCTCAGAAAAGTACTGTACATGGAAAATCATTGCATTATTAATAGAACATTTTTTATGAAGACTATAATTTGACATTAACAAATAAATAACCATTACAAGTATGGCTTCCTTCAGAAGAAATTCCATGTCAATTCTTGTCTTCATTAAGAATTCTAATGGTGCATAAATAATTTGGCTTAATACATGCCTCACTGCTTTTAAAAATACACGGATTTTCAAAAGCAACAACAAATTGCTCTGAAAGTTGTATCTTCCCCTTCCAGTGGTCCCTTAGGAACTGTTCAAGAATTGCAGGATTTGAATTTGGAGGAACTTTTGTTTACACTATAATGCCAATTGGGACACACATTTTTAAACAACTATTTTATAATCAACAAAAACACAAGAAAAACAAATGCAAGATTACACAAATATTACTGCAAATATGATCTTGTTTAAATAAAAGTTACATCAAAAAAGAAAAAAGATTAGTCACGATTTTCAGTATAACTATTTTCTTGAACAAAGGTACAATTTGCATTAGGCATATTAAAACTATCAGCAGGCACTTTTTCCTTTCTCTTTACATTGATAACTAAATGTATGTGCTAATTAAAAATATGTATTTTGAGCTTACAAAATAACATTATACAAAGCAATTGAGATATACCATTTGGAATGTTGTATTTGTAAATGGTCATAAGAAAACAAAGATTTTTCCTCACAGAAATATTGTTCTCTTGTTTACACAAGTTCTTTCTTAAATATAATAATAAAATATATATCAAACCTGAGGTTTTGAAAATAAATATGCTCTTATTAAGTAAGTTTCTTGTGCATTTTTGAAAAGTAATACTTCAGTGAGCTTTGGAGATCAAAAATTCAATTAGGCATTAGGATGGATCTACAGTAAACTAATTAAGATTTGGTTATAAAACTAATTTTGAAATGTTATTTAAAATTATCAAAACCCTGCAACTCTTAATCATTTACTTACTATTCTTTTCAATTAACACATATTCCATTAAAATGGCACAGTATATATATCACAGATAAGAACTCACAGGAGGAACTCACAGATAAGAACTCACTCTACATTGTGTCACCCATAGCTGCAACAACGTTGGGACACACTCTGCGTGCAATTTGGGCATAAGGCTGCTTTGAAGAGGTGTCAACAGTAGTATTGTGACTTAGAGCATTCCACACATGAACAGCTAAATTTTTACCAATCATTTTCATTGTTTCTTCCGAACTTTCTTCTGTAAAGAATAAATTCCAATTCTGCCACGGTATTGCGTAGAAAGTTGAGGTGGGAAGAAGATGGAAGCCTCCACACTTGTTTTCTGTCATTTCAGGGATCTGTTCAGAAAAAGAACAACTATGAAATAAAACAAAATATATGTCATGAAACAAGAAAAGAAATTTTGTTGTTGTTCTTGTTGGATTTCTTTTCTCTTTAAAGAAAATAAATTTAGTTAAATATATTGTCATAAGGAGAGTGAAAGATTGCTTGATCTGAGAAATGAGATTCGTTCTGATCTAAACATATATTCCATGAATTACTGTATTAAAGAAAATAAATAACACTGAATACAACATATAAATACAATGGATAATACAAGAATAACAAAATCAATATTATCTTATAAACCTGTAGAAAGAAGAGAAATAGTACATCCAAGGAAAAGATAGTTGGAGTGAAGACGGGACAGGCTATTAGTCTAATCCCTGACAGTGAATAAGAAGATATATTTTCATAAGTGAAAATGATGACGATGACCATGATGATGATGATGATGACGATGACGTTGACGATAATAATAATAATAATAACAATAACAATAATAATAATAATAATAATAATAATAATAATAATAATAAATTTAGTAATTCTTTCATATTTATTTCCTTTAACGTGGCTTAGAATTGTCCTCTAATATTTTGTGAATCTCACCTTTTAACCTCTACTTATACTTATTTAATTTAATTTGGGTAGTTTTTTCTCTCTTTATTCTTCACTTGTCAGCATGGCATCGAATACCAGAGGAACTACTAAGAGTAATCAAAACAACCTGCAAGTAGAAATAAATTTAATTGTTCAGGAAGTTGTTAAATGCCCTGCCTTCCTCAACTCCTTGGCGGCGCACACTGGTTTAGTCGGGCCTAAAACTTAGTCATAATTGCAAACAAGTTGATTTGGCGTAAAAATTGGCATCAAGGGGCTTGAGGTCAATGAATAGAATAACACATGAAATTTCAAAATTCAAAATGGCGCCATCAAACGCAAGTGGATCCACTCATTTAAAAATAAATAGAAAATGCACAGTGTAAATATACATATGGGGCTCTGAAGGTCATTGATTTCAAATATCATAATGAAATTTCAAAATTCAAAATGGCAGCTTCAAATGGCTAACTGTCTCATAAAATGAGTACAATGCGTAGTCAAGTATAATTAAGTTCTTGAGATCGCTCATTTTCCTGATTATCGAATGAAATACCAAAATTCAGAATTGAAGCTTGAAATGAAGCAAATATGCGCAGAAATATGGTTAAGTACTATTTTTGGAATACTAAATACAAAAAATTAAGCAGTGAAATTCAAAAATAGCTGCTTCAAAAGGAAATATCGGATTTGGTGAAAGAAATCGATTGTAAGTAAATGTTATTTAAGACAGTTTTTAATTTCTTGATTCATTAAGATTTCGAGAAACGTCATAAAAACTGATTGCGGCAATTGTACTCACAAATGTGATAATGTATATGAAAATGCCTGTAATGTAACATTGACGTCATGAGAGACATTTTAAAAAAAAATTATATTTAATTTTAAAAACAGAAGACATGATAGTGGCATTATGCTACAGCATCTGTCCGTTAGGCACTATCCGTACAAAAAAGAAAAATCTGAAGCCCTCGATATATATTCAAACAAATGTCACCCATCTGTTGGGAACCCAGTATTTGAGGTATACAGATTCTAATTTCGTCGTATACTTTATTGAATAAACAATATTTTATTTAATATTTCTACCATGAATACCTTGAACTGGCAATTAGTCAACAATACTGAGGTGACCACATTGAATCTGAATACACCTAGTTAATTACAGTTTTGTTTGTTGCGTCAAGAAAGAAGAATCCTTAAAATACACTAAAATCTGTGCGTCATACGTAATATTATTATTATTTAATCCCTCCAAAAATGCATATTATTAATTTTACGCTAGTGTGAATTATTCAAAGGAGAAGTAAAAAATTATTTTGGGTAAAATCAATTCCTGCATCGAAGAAACCATCAAAGGGATCTAGTGTTATAATCTAATATGCAGCATTAGTATAGTCGCTTTAAAACAAATGATGCAAGACATGTGCAGCTAAATTTGTGTTATATTCCGATTAAGCACATTCTAATTGATAAATAAAAAAATAATAATTGAGGCAGGACTACGTGACAAAAAATATAATCTACAATATAAACGACTAACTTTGTTATGCTACATGGTTTAGAATTCAACCGCATCATATATAAAAATATTATACAATTTTTCTAAAATATACTTAACGAGAGAAATATAAGTGTCTTATATTCGGAAATACAAAAGAATCCTACAAAAAATGTAACCCTTTTTAATTTACGTAATATCAATAAAGAACTCAACGATTTATTATTCGAGCAACGGCAACGATGTCACCGTGTGGAAGATAAAAATGATCAGAAACAATTTCTGAAGCTGCTTAGTATGCTCCAATGTCTTCCGAACGAGATTTGATAAGTCAGAATTCCAAACGCGCACTTTGAATTTTGCAATTATGGCCAGGTTTTTGCCGCGATGAAACCAGTGTGCGGCGGTCCTCACTGGAATGGTCGCCAAGCAGTTAGAGGAAAGCATGAATTTTAACACCGATTTAATAAATTATTTGCGCAGGGAAATTGAAGACCGATACAGGGAAATTAAAAATCTGGAAGCAGAGCTCGGCGTGAGAACAAATCAACTTGAGATGTATACGCGGCGGAATTCCTTGCGGATCTTCGGAGTCAAGGAAAAAGATAATGAAAATCCAGATCAACTTGCTCTTGATGTGGCAAAACAGAGAAGTGTATATTTGAGCCTGAACGACATTCATAGATGTCAAGGACCCAAGAACGCAGGAAAAACACGACCGCTCATTGTATAATTTGTAAGTTACAGGAAGCGCCGTGAAGTCTTTCGGGAGAAAAGACAATTGAAGAACACCGGTGTCACAATACGAGAAGACCTCACAAGATCCCGACTGGAGGCTTTCCTATATAATATAGATAAATTTTGGTATGCGGAACGTCTGGACGGAAGATGGCACAATAGTCATTAAAACAGATAGCAGGAAAGCCCGCGCGCAGACAACTGCCGACTTGCAGGCTATTTCCGCCTAAGTAAGAGCGCTCCCCACCTCTACCCCACAGCTTAACACTCCCTTTACTTGGAATTTCCAAGGATCCTTCCTCCCCACCCCTTTAAGCATCTTTTCTTCTTTCATCTTTCTCTACAACCTTTCTGGAAAGCATACAATACAGCGTGAATCCACCCCTACAGCTTTCCCTATTACCTGGACTATGCAATCAACTAATAACACTTACTCGTAATACTTACGCCTCCATATCAAAATCTTCATCGCGAACTTTATTTGTAGCTCACGTAAATGCTCAATCGTTATATTGTAATCTTGATGAAGTGCGAGAATTAATTTCTACCCACCGTTTTCATGCTCTCCTTATTAGCGAAACGAGGCTAAAGATGTCACTTGCTACAACACTTGTCACAATTCCTGGATACAGTTTTCTTAGAAGTGACCGGAACCCACATATCGCGTCTCAGGGAGGTGGTGTCGGTATTTACCTTCGCGATGATCTCACTTATAAATATATAACTTCATCAGCAGATAACGTTAATCAGAATAACGAATAACTTTATTAAAATTTCAATATTTAACAAAAAATGTGCCCTAGGCGTAGTGTACTGTCCTCCGAAAACAGGGAATATCGAAGCTATCGACAAAGAAATTGCGCTTTGCTCAAGTAAATACAATAACGTAATACTGATGGGCGATTTCAATTGTAATCTTCTGAAATCTACATCGCATGTCGACAAATTCAAACGTATTTTTGGCGAAATGAATCTTTCTATCTTACAACTAAATGCAACCCACCATACAATCAGTACAGATACTTGGATAGATCATATCGTTGTACTAGAATCACACAGTGTAAATTCGCTACCAATCACCAGCTCCTGGAATATCTAAACACGATCTCATATACATCTCATACAATAGAAATGCCCTAGATATACACCAACAGTTTCAAATACTTACACTCAAAAGATTCAATTCAATTATTTCTCTCTGATGGTATGTCTATGCCCTGGGCATCTTGTCTCTCAAGAAAGTCTATTAGATAGAAAAGTAAATACTTTTACTCATCAATTGACGGAACTGATTAATCGACACATACCTGTAAGGAAAGCTTCAGTAACACGTCCCCCGGCACCTTGGATAACAGATGAAATACGTTCCTTAACGAAACAAAGGGATGCTGCCTTCAAAAGTTTTCGAAATTCGAAATGCGAAAACGACAGAATAAAATACAAAAAATTAAGAAATGTTGTTTCACAAAGATTGAAAATCGCTAAATGTAAATATTACCACAAAGTTTTGGCAGCCAAATGGCGACTCGAAACAAATATGAAACTACGCACGCTTGGTACAGGCAGATCATTTATAACCGCTTCAAATTGATATACCTCTAGACTCCCTAAACCAACGTTTCGCTAATATGGCTGCCTATTTCGATAGTTCATTAAAAAACATGACTCTATCAAATTTACAGTTCCATTCTAGAAATACTCCAGGAGAATTTTTCTTCGCGTGTACAAGTCATATTGACGTCCTTAAAACTATTAAGAGTCTAAAATCAAGCGCCTCCGGAGTAGACAATATTAATGCCAAATTACTGAAACATTGTGCTGAAATAATATATCCCATTGTAACAGATATAATAAATTTCTCTCTCATATGGAACTTATCCACCTCTTGAAAACTGCCTCTGTCCATCCCTCTTCAATCAACAAATCCCTTGAGTACAGACTCATTAGTATTCTACCTACAATTTCTAAAGCATGGGGAAAAATTGCATGACATCAAATTACGAACTAGTTTAGACAGCAAAAACTTATGAACATCAAACATGGTTTCCGATTACAGAAGTACAGGAACTTTGCTTAATTGAAAGAGCCAGAATCGCTACTGATGGTAAATTAATAATACTTATTCTCTTAGATTTCAGTAAAGCATTTGACTCGGTCGATCATGATATCCTGTTAGAGAAAATGATAGCATTGGGCTTCGCTAAACCCACGATATGGTGGTTCTCACAATATATTTCAGGTCGTCAACAAGTAGAATCAGGTGAAAACCGATCCAGTGGCATTAGAACCGCTCGGGGTATTTATTGCACAGGGAACAGTTCCAGGACCCTTAACATTCTTAATTTACGTAAACGACGTAGGAAAATGTCTTAAATACTGTCGCTATAAAATGTACGCAGATGACCTTCAACTATATAGTAAAATGGGCAATGAAAAATGGATTCAATTTAAATCCTACAAAATCACAAACCATCATAATTGGCTCTTCCCAAATGCATAAGAAACTTAAATGTTTATCTATTCCTGATGTGCTTATAGACAATGTTGTAGTTCGTCATTCACAAGTGAAAACTCAGCTTAATTTTTGATGACTTCACCAAGCTGGGAATACCAGATCCGAAATGTCTGTCGCAAGGTTTATGCATCTTTTGCAGTCCTCAGATGACCGACAAATGTCTCCTCACAAATACGAAGGAAATGTTAGTAAAAACTCTGTTGTGTTTTGACTACGGTGATATTGTGACTACGGTGATATTGTGTACAACAATTTAAAGATTCAACTCGCTCAAACTCTGCAAAGAGCTCAAAATGTCGTGCCTGATTCATTTATAATATAAAAAAATATGATCATATCTCCAGAGTTTATAAATTGAACAAAATACTAACACTAAAGGATAGGCGTTTGTATCACAGCCTTTTGTTTTTTATTTAAGATGCTAAAATGGATTCCTCGTCATATTTAACAAATTATTTGCATATATTAAATCCTCTAGATTTCAGAAATCTCAGTTACTCTGTATTCCAAAAAGTGAAACAAACTACTACAATAAATCATTCGTAATCACGGTAGCCCGAGAGTGGAATAAATTGCCTCTCAATATTAAAAACTGCTCCTCATTAACGTATTTTAAGAAACACCTGAATGACTTACTTACAAAATAGAATATATCATTATACAATTTACATTACTGTAGATATTCGAGTGTCAAATCCAATGTCAGTTTTACCTCCTTTTAGGAATGCTAAAAAAGTGACTAATATGTTTAGAAATAAGGGTAATGTACTTGTTGAAAATGTTTGATTTGTTTGATACTGCCGGAAATGTATTTTCATCCATAGGAGCAGAGGTGGATTAGAGCAAGAAGACGATCCCGTGCAGCATGGCCAGCAGCTGAGGAAAACATCCCCAAAACCTGTCACTTCATTTTAGCTTAGTTACTATTGTATTAGGACGCAGCCTGCCTGGTGGGTTTTCCCCGACTAGCGGGTTTTCCTCCAGGGTCGAGCGGCGAGTGAGGTGGCAGGTTTCTGCATTAAAAGATTACAGTCGCTCGTGAATACCAGGCCGCCGCGTAGCGCGCACGGTTATTCAACCCAAATTATTTTTAACGTCCGTTCATTAATTTATAATTCAACAGCAAAAATTTGCTGGGCATTTCGTGTCTATTTAATATTTTATTTATCTTTTAAAGCTGCACTTAAATTATACTTCTGGTTTCCTACTAACTACTTACAATCTTAAATATATTTACATTTGTATATACACATCTCTTGTATGCATCTGACATGGTTAGGCGGAAGAGCGGGCCTGATGGCCTGAGCCTCGCCATATCAATAAAGGCATTATTATTATTATTATTATTATTATTATTATTATTATTATTATTATTATAACTATATGTCAGCGGACATCCGTTGGAGCTTAACTCTTTAGGTCAGAAAATAAATGAGGACCCAAATGCTCTCAATAAATGGACCGCATCCCTACGACTTTTACTAAACCCAAATAAATCCCAAAGCTTACTGATAGGCTCCCGCAACGCCATCAACAAATTAGAGAAAACCCTTCCATCCATTAGTATAAATGGCTCCCCTCTACCCTGGTGTAACGACGTAAAGAACCTAGGAATTCATATAGACAGCACTCTCAGCTGGACTACGCATGTAAGATTTGTCAAAAAGTCTTCAAAGACCTCCACTCCCTAAAACGCGTACGAGAACTACTTCCTATAAACACACGTATGAACCTGATTACTTAACTAATTATGCCCCATTTCGATTACTGTGATTTCTTGCTCACTGACTTAAAAACCAAGCAACAACGGAAGTTGCAAACAGCACAAAACGCATGCATTCGTTTCATATTCGATACGATAACTACTTCCTATAAACACACGTATGAACCTGATTACTTAACTAATTATGCCCCATTTCGATTACTGTGATTTCTTGCTCACTGACTTAAAAACCAAGCAATAACGGAAGTTTGCAAGCAGCACAAAACGCATGCATTCGTTTCATATTCGATCTTTGTAAGTACGATCACGTATCTGCATACTACAGACAGACAAAAATTAGTTCTATTGAAAAAAGAAGAATATTGCATAGCCTCTTGTTTCTCCATAAAATCTTGTACAACGGCCTTCAAACACACATGTCTAAGAACTTCAAAATGCTAACACTAGAGCGATCGCGTTCGGCATTACTGCTGTGCAGTAAATCTTACACTGTCACAGTAATTGAAACTGGAACTCACTACCTACACATTTTAAGAGAATTAGCAACTTTAGAAAATTCAAAACTCAACTTGGTGTCTGGATGAAAAACATTGAAATGTAGTTTACACACGCTCTCTGTTCTATTCGCAATTTTATCTTAATTATTTTCTGGAGCAATGACCATGATCCCTTTATTACATATCATCCTCCCTGTTAGATCGTCTTTTTAAGTCACATTTTCGAAAGTATTTCTTCCCACTCCTTTACTCCTGGCCATCTTCCTCCTTTCCTACTTCAGGATACAGAAAAAAATAATCATATTACTGCTGATACAATGTTTAAAATTAGAGAAATGACATAGCTATATCTAAAATACAACTTTGTTACTATAATGTAATAGATTTCTAAATGTAAAATAAGAAAATACTACAGCTTACAAATGTTTCTGAAATTATGATGTTTGTCACCTTTATGATTATTTATATATTTTATTACTATTATTGTTACAAAGAAAATCAGTAGTCACACTATTACTCGTATTTTATTGACACTTTCTGTATTTTCTACTGTAAGATATCCTTTCGTAAGTGCCTTTACCTAATGATTAATGTGGTAATTTTTCATGTTTTTGATTGAGATTATGTATTGTATATGTCATCAAGCACTACCTGTTGTTATGTAATTGTAAAATTATGTACTATATTTTCCCTTCTGATCCCCCCGTATCCTTTTCATTATCATTTCTTTATTATCTCCTCTTGTCCATCTCCATTTTCTTCTCTTCCCCTTTTCTTTTGTTTTTCACTCTCAGCCCTGATATTTCTTCCTCTCAATATTTCGGCCTTAAGCCGCCATCCTGATTGAGTTTTTTTTCTGGGTTTACTCAATCGCTTAAGGCATATGCCGGAATGATCCCTAGTACTGCATCCCAGACGTAAATGTAAAATAACACCCACTTTTTTGTTTATTATTCACAGCTGAGGCAAGTCGGGTAATGACAACTGACATTTCGGGCGAATTTTGAATTATTGATTCTAAGTGGAATAAGTGGGAGCTCTTTTTTATCTCATTTTTTTAAAGAATGTTCCTTACATAATGTCTTTCCATTTTGAAAAATTTCAAGAATAAACAAAAATGACAATAAATTCATTTGGCTCACACAGACACATATTGATGTAGATGGTAGTCACAAATTGATTTCTTTTTCTTCTGCGACATGAAAAGCCAGTTAACTACATCAGAACGCCTCAACTGTAATTTTTAAAATTGTAAATTAATTAAAGTGGTTTGGCCAAGGAGCAGGTCTTAAGGCCTCAGCCTCGCCACAAATAAAGACAATTTTATTATTATTATTATTATTATTATTATTATTATTATTAAACACTGTAAACGCTATTCATTAATTTGTAAGTAATAAGTGATCATGCTTTGATGTGTATCTATGTGATTACTGTAATTCAAGAAAGCTGTGAATTAAGAGTTGATAACAAATAACAACAACGACTACAACGACAACTACAACTACAACAAAAACAATAACAATAAAACAAAAATAACAATAATAATAATAATAATAATAAAAAACATGTAAATGATCAATTGAAAACATCGAAAGACGCAGTACAGACTGCTAAACCCACCAAACCCCCATGGTTGAGACGTTGAATGCAAGATCGAAAGCTTCCGGCGAGACATAGGCACCCTGACAGCCTTCTTTACGGCTCCTGAGAACGCAACTAGAAAGGTCTCCAATGCAGTGAAGGCGATTGGACGAAAGATGAGAATTCGAAGAACCCAGCCGAATTTCGAGGAGAGGCTTCGAGACAGACTTCAGTACCTGAAACAGCGCGTCGCAGCCCTTGGGTGTCGTATAAGAAGATATCATAAAGCAAAGAAACGAAGACAACAGAATGCTATGTATTCATGCGACCAGAAGAAATTTTTCAGGCAACTCAAAGATCAAAGAATGTTGCCGGAAACAGTTCGTAAAAGCTCCGAAATGGAAGAATATTGGAGTAATATGGAGATTCCCAAGACCCATGATGATGGAGCTTATTGGATAGCAGAATAGGAAGAGAAGTGTTGTGATACAACAAAGCGCTAGTTTCGCCTAATATTACACGGAAAGATATCTGCATTCAATCAGGAAGACGCAGAATTGAAAAGCAAATAGGTACTGATGGATACAAAACGTCGGTATATTTCATGTATTCACAAGCGGTCTTGGCCAGGTGGTTTCGTTTCCATTCAACGATCCAAGCATCATTCCGACGTCTTTACTGAAGGGAGCGCGTTTATGATAAGCAAGTCTAACAATCCTCAGGCTCCGAGTAACTATCGATCTATCACTTGTCTCCCCACATTATATAAGATTTGTACATCTGTGCTAGCTAGTATGCTGAATACTCATCTGAAAGCCAACAATCGTCTGGCACCAAAGCAAATCTGTTGTAGAAAGGGTGCTCAAGGTAGCAAAGAATTATTGATAGTAGACAGTGTTGTAGTCAATTAAGCCAAAAGAAGACACCGCAACATTTCTGTTGGATGGATCGACTAAACCAAGGCCTTCGACTCAATACCTCACTCGTGGCTTTTATATGTCCGTCGCCTCTACAAATTAAATGCCCAGAATGTGAACCTAATCCGACACTGCATGGGAATTTGGCGCACAAAGATAAAAGTCTCCTTTTCTGGAGGTAGCTATACCACCAAGGAACTGAAGATTAAACGAGGAATTTTCCAGGGAGATAGTCTAAGCCCTTTATGGTTCTCCCTAGCTGTAAACCCTCTCAGCAGAATGTTAAGAGATTCGGGTATGGGATATGAAATCACCAAATATCCCCATATCCTCATTAATCATCAGTTCTGCATGGACAATCTCCGGGTTATACACCAGAGATAAGAACCAGCTTTACTCGTTGCTTGAACTTGTAAAGACCTTCAGCGATACTATTTGCATGGAGTTTAGCATTGATAAATGCCTGCAGCGCACTTGGAAAGGGAAAAATCCTTCACCCAGACCAACACCTATGTGTGGCACCAATATAAAAGAACTTGGGCAAGATGATACCTAAAAATAATTAGGCGTGCATCAACCATTGAGCACAAGTGGAGCAAGGATGAGGCATGTTATTCAAAATGAAGTCTTGCAAAGAGTCGCAAAAATTTGTAAAACTCTTTTAAATGGAAAGAACCTCATGTCAGCTATCAACATTTGGGCAGTACCTGTGGCTGTCTATACATTTGGTATTCTTCACTGACAAGGAACTGCACTGCAGGACCTTAATCGAAAAGTTAGGACCACTCATACCAAATACCGCATGCACTATCCCAACAGTTCAGTGACAAGACTGTGCATACCTCGGAAAGAAGGAGGTAGAGGTCTTTTGGATTTTGAGTCCCTTTGCGCGAGCAAATCAACAGTCTTCGCAAATACTTCCTTCAGAAAACGACGGTTGTGCATGAAGCAATTTGTGCTACGGACAAGAATTTTACTCCATTGAACCTCAATGAAGCGGACTCAGAGTCTGTGTATCAACAAAGAAGATAGGCTGAGTGAATGGGCCCAGAAGCGTTTGAATGGCAGGTTTCCTGCTGAGCTTAAAGGGAACGCTGTCTAACAAAATCTGGCTTCTTTACTGAGACACATGGCTTAGTCATTTCTATTCAGGACGAAGAAACCTCCACTTGCAATTACCAAAGGTATGTGATTGGGGATATGAGTGTAGAGGACCGCTGCCGACTTTGCAATCGACCCGGCGAAACCCTCCAACACGTAATGGGCAGTGGTTCTGCATTGGCACAAACAGAATATCTGAGTCGGCACAATGACGTTGCTGCGGTTGTCCATCAGGCCCTGGTTGCAAAGTCAGAGATGGTAGAGAAAGAAGTCCCATACTACAAGTTCAAGCCGGATTCAGTTCTGGAGACTAAACGGTGGAAGCTCTTGTGGAATGTTGCAGTCACCACTGATCGCAGGGTCCAAGCCAACAGACCTGACATATTATGGGTCGACAAGTTTTCGCGGAAAGGGTTGACATAAAAAGGGTTGGCGAAAGTGCTGACGGCGGCGACGACGGCGGCGACCGTGGCAGCGGCGGAGACGGCGGCGACGACGGCGGGCGACCAGATATGTTCAGGTGAGGAAGGGCTTTCTAAGATTATTGCAGGTAAACTGTCGAAGTATAATTAATAAAACCATTGAGTTTTGGAACTTAGTTGATACATGTGATCCAGATATAGTGATAGGGACAGAATCGTGGTTAACAGATGAGGTAGCTAATTCTGAAATTTTATGTTACGGCTATAAATTATATCGAAGAGATAGAAAAAACAAGAGGTGGGGGCGTTTTTCTGCGTCAAGACTCGTTAATAGTTGGGAATAGCTGGTTTAGTAACAACTTTGAAATGTTAGGAATGGTAATTGATTTTACTAGATAATTCCGTGGAAATTATTGCTTGTTACAGGCCGCCAAACGACGGTTAAGAAATTTTAGATGAAATCGCGATAGGGTGGAAAACAGAACGGTCGTTCTATTTTTGTCGCTAGTGACAACTCTTCCCGACGCTAACTGGAAAGGAGAGGTATGCGACAGGAAAATTCAAAAGCGCACACCGACTAGTATGAGCAGGGTTTTAACGCAGGTATCGACCAACCCACGCGGCACAGCGCAGTGTTTGACATTTTCCTTGTCAGCCCTGCAGAAATGTTCCTTCTTGCGACATCTTTCAGGGAAATAGCGACCACAAAGCAGCGATTGTAGAAGTACAAACAAACGTGATTAAACTATCTAAGGCGAAAGGAACGATAGTTAGGCAATATACAAAAGCAAATTGTCGAAGGTTTACGTAGTTTCTTAAGGAAAAATACGAATTACTTTCTAAGAACAGAAGGGGTATGGAGGAACAATGGGGGCTTTAAAACAATCGTAGAGCAGCTTTAGATATTGCCTGTTCTTTGCAAAATACTGAAAAGTAATCCTGATCCTGAATATTTTAATGGGGCGATACGGCGTTTAAAGAGAAAAATAGACTAGCATTTAATAGGAGACATCGCATTGCTGACATGATAATCTTTAAAAATTCTACAGGGAATTAGAAAAAGAAAAGAAAATTATGCATGAATTATTTTAAGAAATATTTTGGAGACAGGAAGAAATAATTGGTCAGACTTTACAAATATGTCCGCAGACGCTGGGGAATAAGGAAGAAATTCAGGAAATTCTAGACGCAGATAACGGCGCCATTGCACGGCGACCAAGCTGAAAGCAATGCGTTCAACGCGTATTTTGTATCAATATTCAAAACTAAAATGGGCAGCAGGAGCAAGTTCACATTTTCCCAATAGAAAACCAGTTCGGGCTTCATGGCTGGAACCTGCAAACGTATAAAATCACTGAAAAACGGTAAATCACGCGGACCAGACGGCATCTGACAGGATTTTATTAAACTCGGTGGGAGGCAGACAAGCGTATTTGTTAAGATTATTATTCAATGTTCTAATCAATAATGCAAGTCTACCAGACGATTGGAAGACAGCTATAGTGGTCCCTATTTTCAAAAAAAGGTGATAAAACGAAAGTTTGTAATTATAGACCGTATCGCTCATCAGTAGTATGCAAAATAATGGAGCATTTAATAGGCCGGGTTATCTGCCGCGAATGGGAAAAAGCGAACTGGATTTTTCACGACAGCATGGGTTTAGAAGAAATATTCGTACGAAAGCCAACCGTCTCTTTTCAAAGATCTAGCTGACGAAGTTGACGCGGGTGGGAGGGTGGATGCAATCGTAATCGACTTTGCGAAAGCATTCGACGTAGTACCGCATAATCTACTTATCAGGAAATTATTAACTTCAGGAGTTGATGCTATAGTTCGGAAGTGGATAAGCGAATTTCTTAGAGACAGGAAAAAAGTTCGAATTAGAACTCGGTTTTCGACTATGAATATTGTTACTTCAGGGGATCCATAGGGATGGGTTTTAGGGCCATTACTTTTCTTAGCGCACGTGAATGATTTTCATCCTAACAGTAAATCAAAGGTGCGTTTCTTTGCAGTCGTTTGTGTTATATACCGTGAAATCAAGGTAGCGCTAACGAACAAATATTACAGCAGGATTTGAAACATTTAGGTGATTGGGCTGGAAAATGAGATACGGGAATTAACGGATCTAGTGCAAACAATAACGTTCGGGCGGACGAAATTATGAGGAACCAGACTATCGTTTAGGTGAGGTCATCATCCCAAGAGTCTCACTGGTGCAAGTATTTAGGCATTCATATAGATAGTAAATTAGGTGGGAGAAGCATAAATCAGGTAGTTAGGAAAACGTGGAAGTCTTTGCATTTGTAATGCGAATTTAAAGAAAAGCTCTGCAAACGCAAAGATTCAGCATATTTTTCGCTGGCTCGCCCTCTCATGGAATACGGAGGGCATGTTGGGATCCATACAGAAAGTCGCACCGGAAAAATCTAGGATAGAATACAGAGAAAAGCGAATAAGTTTACTCTACAGAACTAACGGCGATAAAAAGGCATGGGAACCTAGAAATGAGAAGAACAAGGGCGAGGCTTTTGCGCCTTTATAAATCATACGTATGCTTCAACAGCTTGGAAGGAAATTCAGGTTAGACTAGAAACAAAATTATTTCACGAAGCGATCACACCCACAAAATTCGGAACAAGGAAACAAAATTCAGATCTTGGGAAATTTTCCTTTTGTAACAGAACAATTAAAGATTGAACAGTTTACTTCCGCAGCAATTTTTCAAAGCCTTCCTCTAAGTGTCCAAGTTCTTAGAAATAAGTTAGAACAATATGATAGTACAGACATTAAATGAGTAAGGTGAAGTGCGGTATGCGGTGAAGTGCGGTGAAGGTATGCTGTGGAAGCGCGGTGAAGTGCGATGTAGTACTAATAAAGTAACTAAAAGCAAAAACAGTGTCTTGTAGTGTAGTGTGTAGTGTAGTGCAGTGTAGTGTAGTGTTGTGCAGTGCAGTGTCGTGCAGTTAATTGTAGTGAACGCGATCAATGAATTAAAAACAATAAATTTAGCCAATATTTATGTAGCCTGTATTAAATTTTAGCATCACCGACATATAATTATAATTATTATATATCATACGAGTTGAAATATTTGTTATAATACCTAATATTAGTGATAGTACATTATTGCATGTCTGGTCATGTACTGTATTATTATTCTAATTACTGTATTATTATTAATCTTGTATTATTATTATTATTATTATTGTATTATTGTATTATTATTGTATTATTATTCTAATTATTGTTATTTCACTGCCACCGGATCATACGCACTTGCAGTTCAAAATAAATGTAATTAATTATGTAATTAGTTCATAGTTGACATAGTTATCCCTCTAGACAGAAATATAGCCGCTTCCATTGCTGAGAAGAGGCGAAAATATCAGGCCTTGGCTATTGAACGGAGCGACATGTGGCGGTTAGTATCTGTTGAAGTAGTTCCTGTGGTTATCTCTGCAAATGGACTGGTCTCTGAAGAATTAACTTCATCGTCTGCAAGGCTTAGCCTTAACAACTGGCACATTCACACAATGCAAAAGGCTGATCTCGTGAGTACTGCACGCATAGTGAGGACGTTTTTATTGATATAACATCACCTGACGTCACCGTCGAAACCTGACTGCCCGAGTTTGCAAGCGAAAAGGCACCTTGGTTCTCTAAAGGTCCCGGTGTCGGCTGTATGGTGCCTCGCTAGGCGAGAGAACTAAAAGCTATGAAAAACATATTTTAAAAACAAACGACCTCGACAAATGTAGAAGATAAGTTAACAACGGAGAGTCTATCGATCACATAATGGCTGGATGCAGTACCCTGTCAGAGAGTGCCAATTTAGGCAGACATAACCAAGTGGCAAAACTCATTCACCGAGAACTAGCAATGAAACTTGGAATGTTGGGGGATAATGCTCCAGTATACTACAAGTATGAATCAGATGCTGCTGAACGGAGCGTGACCTTAAAGCCAGGCTACACCAAGGAAATTAGAAACAATTGGTACGAGAAAGTCTGTGCCATGCTGTAGCACCGCTAGTTTACTTTTTCGCTCTTGTTATGGAACTTCGTAAAAAAAAGAAACTTAAGTAAATGTGCACCCGAAAACGGCGAAAATTTCGACAGAACAACCGTTATTGCCTTACCCTGGTAACGAAAAGTTGATAAATCCTGTTACTACAAAGAGAAAAAAACCTCTATCATGTGGGGTAGCCAGAATCCATGTTTTGGGGGTCCTTGATACCGAAAAATCGATTAACGGCAAAACGTCCTTACGTCAACATTTCAATCAAAAGTTTTGAACAATTTGGCCTCAACATTTTGGCCTCAAATAGCTTAAAAGAATGGAGCAAGTCTAATGTCCACTGAAATCCAAATATTTTTTGAAAATTGAAAAAGTGCAAAATTTTTGGGGCGTCTTCCTACAACTATAATATTGAAGAAAGATATTTTTTCTTCATGAAATCTGTTCCTTAAATACGGATCTTTAAAAAAGTTCAGATCCAAATATTTGAAATTAACTGTAGTTTTTGTGTAATTTGGCGCGAAATACGGACTATTTTGAATAAATTTTGGCTTGTTTTTAAAAAATAGTTCCACTTCTTTTCTTTTAATTTTTTCACGGATAGAGAAAGGAATGTTTAAAAGAATGGCGCAAGTCTCATTTTCGCTGAACTCTGAATTTTTAAAAATTTCAAATTTAGAAATAATGCGATTGATTGATTCATTGAGTTTAAATGTATTTACCATTCCCTCTAAAAGCTTGCACACACAGTTTGTGAGCGAGATTGGGCGGTAACTTGGGGTTTGTCCTGTCCTTTCCTTCTTTAAGTATTGGGATAACAATGGCCGCCAAATCCTTGGTACTGCACGCCACTTGGCCCATCACGCCAAATCCTTGGTACTGCATGTTCAGCCCAAATCTTGTTGAAAATGCCAAGGAGAAAGGAACGAGCTGATTTCCGTTAGTGTTTCAACATTTGGTTATGTATCGGTCTGGTCCTGAGCAGAATCTTTCACGCGAGGGCACAGGAGAGTTTGTCCATGGAGAAAAAGGCATTGTAATCTTCCTTCACGCAACTCGAGAAGTCAAATTTACAGTTTCCAATTTTTCGTTTCGTTTTTTGAAAGCCAGAAGAATAGTGAACAGAACTGCAGATGTGTTCGTAATGACAGGCCATTTCTTCAGCTATTTTTATGAGAGGTTAAAGAGATTGCCATTTACCATAAGCTCCTAAGATAGACGGCGAAGGGAATCTTCCACCGATCTGTCGGACCCTTTCTCCACACTCAGGTTAGATGAACGGCAAGAGAGTGACGAGATATGTTTCCAGGACGCAGCATTATTTTCCGTATCGTTAATCAGCTCTGCTCGGTATCTTTACAACGTATGGGTTATTCATGGATGGGGAACCTACTACATTTTGCCAATACCCTCTTCCGATCACGGACCGCGGTGGCACAATCCAGCGTCTCCACTGTGGCACAGGGGACGTCCTGCATGGCCCGACGACTTCAGGATGGTGGGCAATGCCGCGTGAAGGATTTGCGTTATTAAAATGGGAACTACAGCATCGATGTCGCTTGAGCAATTTTCCGATATTCGTAATTTTTCTTGAATGTGTCCTACTCAGCTCGGTGGATTCAGATCGGGAATATCGAGGTTGACCCGAAAGGGAAAATGGTCACTGCCATACAGGTCACCAAGGACAGTCCACTCGAAGATTGTAGAAACAGAGGCACTACAGAGAGCTAGGTCCACGGACGAGAAAGTGTTTGAAGCTACGGAAAAGTGTGTGCTTTCGCCAGTATTTACGAGAATTACGTTTTGGTTATCAATGATATTTTCAAGTATATTGTCTCTCGGGCACGAACTTGTGCCACCCCAAGCGGGACTGTGGCGTGTAAGTCCCCAACAATAAGAAAAGGGGCGGGCAACTGAGAAAACATGTCTTCCCGTTCTTCCTGGGACACGTCTTGTCCAGGCGGGATATAAATGTTGCAAATGGTAATTTCTATTAGTGCGGAAATTCACACGAATGCAATATATCTGGAGAGTGAATCGTATGTCTATTTCTTTAGATATCAGAGAATGTGTGATAAAAGTGGCGACTCCGCCATGGGCGCGGTGGCCATCATCTACGTCTTGTCTGCAACAAAAGCTGCGTAGAGAGAGGGAGTGCCCAGAACGGAGATGTATTTCCTGCAGGCAGATAATCACGGGTGGCGCATAGACATTATTAGCGTTAACTCGTCCAAACGGGTACAAAGCCATTTAAGCTCCATGAAACTTCTTCCGATTCGGCTGAGATGTTCGATGGATTACCACACTTTACTGAGGTTTAAGGTCGGTGGGAGACACATGCACCTGAGTGCGCTTATTTCTTTTAGGTCAGTGATTTTGCTGATCTGTTAGGCTGAGCGATATCTGAAAGGGATTGTGCCATTTCTTTGACGACCCACTGATCGAATTTGCCAAACGTTTCGATTTCTCTGCAAGTTTGATCGGGCTGACACTCTTCATTGTATCATTATCTCTTTGACATGACCTGACGAGAAAGCGGTTTAGTAGGTCTGTTTTTCAGATTCATTACAAAAAAATTTAGATGATAGTTGGTGAAACAGTAAAAGATTACTGTTTCACCAACAAATCTCCTTCTTGCGGAACAGGCCGGGGAAGATTTTTATCCATTAAGAAGATATCGGATTCATCCCCGTGGACCTTGCCCACAACGGAGCCCAACAAGGGGACACTCCATCGGAGTGCCAGGGTTGCCACGGAGATATAGTGGGGGGGGGGGTACCACAGCGCTGCACCGTCGTGGATCCCCTCGCTCACCCAGGAGCTCAGTACAAGAACTAGCCCAAGCCGGTTGATCGGGAGTGGGTTAGCTCCCGACCGTCCGTCTAGAAGAGTTCGTAGCCAAAGCAAGTGTATTTAGACCTACAAGGAATGTTCCCAAATACGGTGGTGTGGCGTCGCGGAGTACGGCGCCGCTGCGGTGGGCCGCTTCGGGGAAACCCGCTCCTGAGCCGGAGGTGGAATGGGGGGGGAAGGCGGCGGCGCCACGCCGGCTGGAATATCCCAGCACGCATATAACTGGGAGAAATGGACGCGCGCGGGCGTGAGTCTTAGTGATGTCGGTTGCAGCTCTGGAAGGGCTGGCCAGCGAGCCGAATGACGCCCGCCGCTTGTAGAGTGGGGGCGTGCCGACGGATACTTAAGGCTGCGCCGACATGCGCCTCGCGGGATACGCAGAGTGTTGAAAGACGAGAGGTATCTCCAGTGCAATCTTTGCATGTGATCTTCAGGTCGAAGATCGGTTTGGCGACAGGCCATGTAACTTCGGTAGTTACGGGACTCTATGTCCGACAGCTTCGCACCTCGCGCTGCTTTTTGCTGCTTCCGAGCAGTGGTTCTAAGAAGCCTAGGGACGGTCATGTGGGTTTCGCGACTTAGAGAATAGAAAGGCTGCTACGTAAATTTTGTATTGCAATATTTATACGCACTGTAAGATATTGTAAATATCAAACAGAAACAGTCGTCTGTGTTATTCTTTCTAGTACGTCAGAAGTACATCCCTTGGATGCCAAGAAAGTAGCAATGAGGAGAGTAATTAAACAGACGGGCCCCTCCACCGCCAGTACATACATTTCCTCCGACACGGGTCGCCATGCACGGAAATTACATGGGTGGTCGTTCAGCATACAGAGGGAGCCCGTGAACTAGAAGAGGGAGAAGAAAAGAGACAGGATGTTATAGAAGAATGAGAATGTACAATGGGGAGAAGAAAATGACTTGTGAAGGATAGGAATACTTGAGAGCCATCTCTGTATCCCCCCGTCAGGACTTGGATCAACCCACCTCGACGGGTAGAAATAATGCGAGAAAGAATGTGCTATTGTCCACTATTCGTTTTATGTGCAATACAAAAAATGTGAATGTACTAGGAACTAGAGATCTAGGGAACTAGCTAAAGCGTAGAGTAAAATAGGGTCATACACATTGATTTGTCTGAAAAAAACTTTCCCGGCTCAGAACACCTGTAGCAGGTGGTACGTCAAAAGTAATAAAAACTTAACTTTGCATATTTGCAAGATTTTATCTGCACACCAGGTTAAAAAAGTATCTTAGATTAGAACCTTACCTCTTGAACATTGCAAACTCTTTTCAAAGCTCGGGTGATTGCCCCCGGCCCGTTGTAAGACCACAGGTCGGGACGGTAGTGGAGTAGTTCTGCAACGCAAGCATTGGCAACGCGCCGACCTGGTTCGTCCAAGGCGAAGTTGAAGGCGCCCACAGACACGTCGACTGGCGACCTGGGCGCAACCGAAGTTCTTTCTTCTCACCAACGATCTACAAATATTGCAAGGAGAAATGATTGTTTTTGTGTGTCCACGATTGCTTCTCAAAGATAATGATCATAATAATTAAGAAGCGGATTTTAGTGAAAATGAACATTTTTCATTCAACAATGCCGTTTAGTATAGAAATTCATTTTATGATATGACAAAAGGAATTGCCCATTTTTATACATTTTTTTGCATTTTCCGTTGATTTTGACTAAAAAAGTAATTTTTTACCTTTTTCTGTCATTTTAATGTATTTTCTCTGATTTAATCGTTTGTTAAAATCATTTATGGTATTTACTTCAAATAATATTTACGAGATGCAATAAATGTTCTCCACAAATTCTGGCAATTATATTCTTCGATTTTCGCCTGTAGTTGTATCTTAGGCTGTTATGAGTATGTTATGTAAAGCCTGTAGCCTGTCGGCGATATTGGCGGTTCAGCCGATTTCGGGATAACTAAAGAAAGATTTTCTGGTAAATAACAGTCCAAACCAAAAGTTTGAAAGCTGAGTTCATTGAACGAATAGAAGCAGCCTTTATTACATCAGTAACATATCTAATAGCTTAAGTTGTTCATCTGAACTGGTATTAATAACATTTTTACGACATTTTTGGCGATGTTTTAGGTCATCAAAACCCGCTAATAATAATAATAATAATAATAATAATAATAATAATAATAATAATAATGATGATGATGATGTATTTGGCGTTATTGGGTCGGTAGACAGACTTTGCCGGCCAGCTACCGGTGTGTCCCATGGCTGGGCTTAGTTAAATTCCCATGCTTAGTTAGAGCGACATGGGGGATACATGACGTATTTTTTCACAGAAACTAACAAGATCCGCCTGCCTAAGATTTTCTTGTCACACAGCTACAGAAACTGAGACGGATTTGAAAGGAAATAATTACAACCATATTCCTTCCTCGACCGGAGAATCGAACCCAGACCACAGCATGGGAAACTTAGTACGCTGTCCATGCCTCCCAAGTCCAGTCCTACGTAGCAATTGAGAACTTAGCCACGCGGGAGACGGGCAACGTCAGAAAATCTGGCGGCAGAGAGAGCGATGGCATAACCATAGAGACAGAATACGCGCCGCGAGGCCTCGGAGAAGAAGCCGCTGCCTGGGGAGCGCCAACGCATCTTCGGGGCCACCGCTGGGGGTGACAGCATGCGAGCCGGTGGTGATCAAGAATTGAAGAGGCGGGCCCTGATCGGGGAAAAGCCCGCAAATGCAACAGCCGAAGATAGCAGCACCCGCCCATCTCCACATACAGGCTCTGGCTCAAATGCTTCACATAGAAGCGATCTATTGATTCCAGAGACCTCTGTGGCAGGCAGGCCACTCTCAAGGATGAAGTGGATTACAGAAATAAATACCTTCGTCATGCGTGAATGCGCGCCACTACCAATTTGGAGACTGACACTACGGCATTCCGACAAAAATTGCATCAAAGATTCTTTCGTTTCTCTGAATCTCATGTTAATGCAATTGTTCAGAAGAATCTCCTCTCTGTAACAGTTCTGGAAGCAATCAAGGAAGAAATGAGAAAAAGGTTTCACCTCAGAATTAACCACTAATCAGTGAGATGTGAAATATGGAGATACCAGCTGAACAAACTCAGGATGATAATGAGACAACCACGTCCGAAATTATTGAAGATGAGAGTAGAGAATAAGTGAGAATTTGCTATGAATTTGCAACTGTACTTGCGGAATTTGATGAAACTGACCCACTGATTGCCATCTCATTCCAAGACAAAATTGCTCGAAGAAATTGACAAGAGCGCTCATCAGTCTTGAATGATAAACATACTGCCGTAAATATCCATAACAAAGACCATCTTCAAAGAAGTGCACACAGTAATTTGTGCAGCAGTTGTGGCTATCAAGATGCAACGGTTCCAAGCTGTTCAGACGTGTAGCAACTGCCCACCATGATCAATGTGAAAAAAGCATGCCACCGTGGGAAAGACGGCTGGTGAATCGAGTAGAACACATTAGAAGTTTGGTTGATTGAGTTTAAGGGCGCATCAACTAAGGTCATTTGCGCCCGTGTCAAATTATTTTAAGACCAGTGCCCAATATTGCAGTGCCAAGGTAACAAAGGAAAATTAAAATATTTAAATAGAAAGCAAAGTAAAATTGAAAAGGAATGTATCCTAATAAAAGGGTTTGGCAGAAAAATGCCGGATAGTTTTTTATCTCGAGCCAAAAGCCAATAATTAGCATTATCATCTTTCACTCTTCTTTATGGAACAGGGCGGGGGGAAGGTTTTTTATCCATTAAGAGGATGTCGATTCATCCCCTGTGGTCTCGAGTGCCAGGCTGCTACGGAGATATAGTGTGGGGGTACCACAGCGTTGTACTATCGTGGATCCCCGCTCACTCTGGAGCTCAGCATAAGAAACACATGCACAAGGTTCAGCATACAGAGGAGCCAGTGAACTAGAAGAGGGGAGAAGAAAAGAGACAGGATGTTATTATAGAAGATGAGAATGTACAGTACATTTTATACAATGTACATAAAATTCGGTTTGGATAAGTGCAGGAGAGTGAATATCATTCGGGGTCGTATGCAAGTTACAAATTTGGAAAATTACAATGAACCAAATATTCCCTTCATGAAACCCCATGAAGCTTACAAATACTTGGGTTTTCAAAAGTCACTCCGAATCAAATACACTGCCACTAAGAACATACTAACAACTGAAGGCTGTAAACAATTGCATGGACTCTTAAAAACTCAACTCTCTGCTAGAAATCTTGTGCAGGCCATCAATTCATATGTTATTCCAATGCTGACATACTCCTTTGGCATTATTAAATGGAGCAATACCGACCTCGACAACCTCCAGAGGACAATTCAAACCACCATTACTAACACAAAAAAATCATCTCCAGTCAAGCATTGAATGTTTTACCCTTCCAAGATCACAAGGAGGGGGAGGTGTTGTAGATTTCATAAACCTATACAGCTCTCAAATTACATCAAAATACGCGGCGGCCGGCGACCGTGAGTAAGTTTTAAGTCTGAAGTGGAGGCCGAGCTGTGACGTATTGCATCGCGGTTAATAGCAGCAGTGGATTGTGCTTAGTGACGTGAACCGTGGCGAGCACCAGAACTGTGGTCAGCAGGATCAGGCCAGTGCATCGAATTGTGGTCAGTGCAGTTGATCGTGGCCAGTGCATCGAATGTGGTCAGTGCAGTTGACTGTGGACAGTACATCGAGCTGTGGCCAGTGCATCAAATTCTGGTGAGTGCTAGGATCAAAAGACAGTGCGTTATAGAAGCAAATACAGGAAATAAATAATCAAGAGAAGTGTTCCGTATAAACAATAATCAAGTGAAGACTATCTGTACATAAAGCAAGTGTTTTCAGTGGTTGTGCTAAGAAACAATATAAAGGTTTTTGTTAAAATAATACCAGAGTTTTAATTCACAAATATAGAATCGTAACAATTGCTATCAGGTGGGTAAATATAGTAATGTGGTGAAATTTAAAACTTGAATCAAAATGAGTTTCAGAAAAACTCTTACGGATCTGGAAAAGTGGCCGAGTTAGAAGAGAGAATAGACTCAATTTGGCACCTTTAGCGATATTATAGGAACGTCTTGCTAATGCGATGATGGAAGCGGGAGAGTATCCAGAGAATTTTCTCTTCGAGGTCTTGTCCACAAGATTGAAAGAGAATCTAATAAAAAATTCCAGAATTTTAGAAGAAATGACAGAAAATTCGAAGAATTTAGAAGGAAAGTTAACTGAAATTTCCAGAATTTTAAAAGAGGAATTGAATGAAAATTCCAGAGTTTTGGAAGGAAAGTTGTTACAAAACCCAGAAAAAAGAAAACCCAGAATAATAAATTGGTCCAAGAGGTAATTGAGGAGAAAATTTTGAAGAACGAAGAAAAAATGGAAAAGAAAATTTTGAAGATAGATGAGGAAAATTACTTCAATCTGTTGTATTATAGTTTTGAAGGTTTTTACCCCAAGAGAAAAAATCAAATATAAAACATCGTACAGAACCACTGAATGCCAGCTAAGTGGCTACCGTACGAGAAACCATTTAGGAAACACGAGTAGAACCACCTACCTCTGTTGGCACTTTTCATGGTCGAATTTATTTGAAACAATTCAAGGCTGCTGCAACGGTAAATGATTGGTCCGCGATAGATTTCGCAACGTCCCTGATTTTGGCTTTGCGTTGTAACGCCGTTGATGTTCTAGAGACAATATCGACCGATGAATAGTCAAACTTCGAGCAAATTGTCAAGAGACTCGAAACACGGTACGGACAAGCACACCTGGAAGACAAGCATTTTACCCAGCTAAGGAATCGTGTTCAGAAGCCTGGAGACAGTGAACCCGGATTCTTATGCCTCAGAAAGTTCCCTGCAACGCACAGTCGTCCAGTGCTTTATTGAAGCGCTCCATGATGCAGAAACCTAAGAGGCACTAAGACTGTCAAGACCGAAAACCTTATCTGACGCTTTAAGTCAAGCACTAGACTTCTAGCATGCAAAAAGAGCATCGAAACGTGACGGACGAGTGCGAGAATTGCAAACCGGCGTCGATACATATGACAAAAAATATTTCGAGGCAATGGTGGAGAGGTTGGTAGACGCACGCATTTCTAGTGGCAAAAGGCGACAACCTCGATTATGTAATTGTGGAGAATTAGGGCATGTGAAGATTCGGTGTAACCGTCCACTCAACAAATATGAGAGCGGCAGTCTGTTTGTAAACGCAGCAGCCAGCAGGGGGCATCCATCAACCTGTCAAACAAGAGCCCCACCTTACGGAAATACAAGCCCATTCAACACCGTTCTGATAGCGTTTACTTAGATGCACTCGTAAATGGAAGGCCATGCGTCTTACTTCTGGATACTGGTGCAACCAAGAGCGTTATACGAACCGGATTTTGGCTGTCGTCTCATGTTATGCCGCCCAAATGGAAACTTCGAACAGCTAATGCTGACTCGGCGAATGTTGTTGGAGAGATGGATGCCTCTGCCATTGAACGGTTAAGCTTTAACTCATCGTCTGATGGCTGCCGATATAGAAGAAAAGCAAATTTCGAAATGGATATCAAGACACATGGGTGTAAACTTGATTTACGATTACGGTGTGTTGACTCAACGAAGTGGAGAATTCACGGCTGACGACGCAATCTTGACGGGAGCGTTGCGAGATGTTTATAGAAGCTAGCCCGAGGGCGATTGATCCAGCTGGCGGATTGTTATCCTGAACTTAAAGTCACGACGAAGATATTGGTCGAGGGAATTTAGCAGTCAAAGAACTGGTAAGATTAACAGAACAATACCTGGTGAGAATAATGAACATTAAACTACTATCCTGTCAAGTTGAGAAAATGAACAGTACTGGTTATTGTTCTTCGGTATCCTCGGTTTTGCAAAATGTGAACCGTACCGAACCACCACCTAAAGGAATTCCTGAACGACTGCAGAATCTCGTTACAGGGGCCTGTAAAGGCTGATCTCGGGATGAATGTCATAAAGCTGAAGACCTAATACGGCGATACCAGCATGTCTTTGAATGCAGTGATGGTGTAAGAGGTAAAACTGATATTGTTCGTCACAGAATAGACACCGGAAACGCCACACCGACTCACCAAGCTGCTAGAAGATTATCTCTGTCCAGAATAGAATAGAAGAAGCAGATGATATTATTAAAAACATGAAGGATGGCGTATGGGCTTCTCCCGTAGTGTTGGTAGAGAAGAAAGACGAGTCTACTCGATTCGGTGTGAAGATTTCCAACAGCTCAACAATGTAACGAAGAAGGATAGCTATCCATTGCCCCGTATTGACATGTTGGACACTCTCTCTGGGGCCAAGATATTCTCGACACTTGACCTGAAAAGCGGATACTGGCAAGAATTAGATTCCAGAGATCGATCGAATGCATTTACCGTCGGATCAGGTTTCAGGCAGTTTATAGTAATGCCTTTCGGACGGTGTAATGCTCCAGCTGCGTATCTCTAAAGATTGATGTAACCGTGCGGTAGAGGTCTGTCGGAGACATGTCTTCTACCTCGACGATATAATTGTTGTCGGAAAATCTTTCGAGGACCACATCAAGAACTTAGAACAGGTGTTCAAGAGGTTGGAAGGAGCAAACTTGAAACTCAGCCTAAAGAAATGCCATTTATTTCGCAAGCAGGTGAATTGCCTTGGACGTGTAGAATTTGGCACGAGAGTTGAAGCAGATCCGGAGAAGAAAAAAGTTGTGAAGGAATCGCCAGTCCCAAAGAATAAACATGAACAGAGAAGTTTTCTGGGTCTATGTAGCTAATATCGCCGGTATGTTCTGGGATTTTCTAACATAGCGAAACCGCTGACTCAGCTGACCGAAGAAAAGTGCTTGTTTCAATGGTATCAAGATTGCCAGAGCGCTTTTGAAACGCGAAAGCAATCGTTGATGGTTCTATATTGAGCTATCCATTACCTCAAGGGAATTTTGCGTGCACTTGACACACGCAATGCTGGCATTGGAGGGGTATTATCGCAGATACAAAATGACAGAGAGACTAATCAGTTATTATAGTAAAGTGCTATTAAAGCCAGTGGGATTCAATTACCGAGGAGGAAGGTGTTTTTAAACTAGTCCTGGAAAGAGAAGATAGCTCTCCGAAGAGGACGCATATATTGTTACCAAGAGTAAAGGTGCCCGAAATATTGAGGATTGCATGATGGAAACTTCGGGAGGACATCCTGGTATAACGAAAACGCTAGAGAACGCGTGAGAACGATTGTACTGGGTTAATTAAAAGCAAGCCGTAAAGATATGGTGTCTGGCGTGAAGTTTAAAGCATTAGTAATGGATCACATAAAAGAGAAGAGCGAAGATGCGGCAATACAACGTTGGGAGTCCTTTCTGAACGAACTGCCATTGACAGCTGGCCCATTTCCAATGTCAAATGATGGAAATAAATACATCCTCGGACATGAATTATTTTAGCAAGTGGGTTGAAGCATATTCTTACCTAACCAAGAGGCCACTCGCTATCTCCGAAGTACTGGTTAAGGAATGGTGAGCAATTTGGTGTGCCAATGTAATTATATTCAGATCAAGAACGGAACTTCGAATCTGCAGTTTCAAGGAGGTGAACTTCGATAAGAAATAACAACAGCCCTACATCCGCAGTCAGACGGAATGGTAGAACGCATGAACAGAACAACAATGGGAAATATTTAGCGAAGGTCGCCAGATCACCAACGCGACTGGGACCAATACATACATCTTTCTTCTGCCTACCGCCTCTGCTGTTCATGAGACAACTGGGCAACACCCGCCAATATCCTCTTGGCCGGGAACTACGTCTACCATGTGATCTACAGTTTGGTTGTAAAACTAATGAAGAAATAGCCGGGGTCTTTGTAAATGACCTTAGGAAATGGACGTAGTCCATAATCAGGTGCGTGAAATAATCCAAATCGCAAGTGACAGGATGAAAGGCCGGGTAAGACATCAAAGCTGAAGGAGGAGGCTATACAATTGAGATCATGTTTTTTAGCTGTTTAACCTCCAATGACGCCACGGTTTGTGTCCAAAATTACGAAAGTGGGAAAGACCGTACGATGTATTGAAGAGGATAAAGGATGTTGTCTACCGAATTAAAAAATTGCCGAATGGAAAACCAAGAGTTCGAACCACCACCTTCCAAACGAACAATTCGAACCACCACAAACCACCACATTCGAATCGGCTGGCCCCATACGCAGGAAGTAATGAAAATGATGATGAAAAACCGCACGAGTTTGTGAGCTGGACATGCAAGAGTTCACATTTGACGAGTTTATGTTCCATCATAGTGAAAAGCATAAAGCGCGTTATGGTGTAACAATGGAAGTGCAACAGGATGTGTTGGCCGTACCAGGAATATGCATTGGCGCACTGTGTCGCCCAGATTTAGATATGGGCTGAGGTGTTGCTGCTGTATTCAAGAGAAAAAATTCGGAAGAATAGAAAATTAAAGAACCAGCAACCAGATATCGGGAAGTTTCGGAGTGAGCGGAAGTTGATAATAACTATGGATCTCTGATTTGAAAAAGGGCTTAATTCACCCGTTCAGCCAGTCATTGAATCGAAGGAAGATAGTCATGCAAAGGAAAGCACTGTACGGTAGATACCGCCATGAGCTGAGCAAAGCAGAAATCAACATATCTGCGTCGCACGCATTGCCCCAGCATGGGGATCTCTTTCCGGACTCCAGAAGCCTTCATGTTAGCTATCCAGGACCAAGTAATGGCAACTTTGAACTTCAGAAAACACATTCTAAGAAATTCGACAATCCATTCCGACGCACGAAGATGTGAGGCCGCAAGCGAAACTATCCAACATGTGACAAGTGGATGTAGCGGCCACACACAGTTGGAATATAAAAAGAGATAATGATAAAGTGGTTAAGCAGGTCACTAATTATTGGCAATGAAAACTGACTTCCCGCCCTAATATGCAAACATGTACCCTCAGAACGTGCTTGAAGTAGCGAGCACAGTCTCTACTGGAATAGCCACATTATCACAGGCAGACAAGTCGGCAGTAGACCCGATATAACATACATCGATAGAAACAATCAGTAGGCTAACCTCATCAATACCAACACCCACAATATATCGGCAAAACATCAAAAATCAATATCCAGAAATATACCGATCTCGCCCATGAAGACGCAGCTCAGTGGAACTTCTTGCAAAGTGACAATTGTACCAATAATATCAGCCACAGGAGGGATCCTGGAAAATGACACTTCGAGCTATATAATAACACACTACCTTCCTTGGATGACAGGAGCATATACAATATGCAGAAGGCAGTTATTTTGAATACATGCCGTACTGTTAGAAGCTACCTGAATCTTCAATAAAGCAACTGCACACCTGGTCATCATACTGAAACGTTTTATTTTATTTTAATTACTAATAATAAAACGGCAATAGTAACAATTCCAAATTTGCAAACAATTTGGAGCACCAGGAAAAGGTTACACTTGAATTCCTGATTATCAATTACTGTCTTCGGATATATTACAAATAAATGCAAATCCCGCTAGCTCGGTCATGCCGGGTTCTTATGAAATAATTGTTACCACTTACTCCGCAACAACCAAACTGCAATCTGAAAAATAATTCCAAAATGTTTACTCTAGGATTGCAATGTAATGGCAAATGAGAATCAACTTATTTCAAAACTATGAATTATAATTTATTATGCATGCCAAAAGTTGTTAACCATTATCAATTATTACAATTTATAGTTAGGTCATGACCATTTTTTCTCGTTATTGCAATAACAGCGTTATAGAACCTTTTATCCTTTCTTGCCTCTTCGCGCGCACGTCGCTCGATGTTGCCACGTAGAATAATCCAATCTTCCTTCTTGTCGAAGTCCACGATGATCAGCGACCAAGTCGAAACTTCCTCCAACCACTTCACAAACACTGCCTATATTCTTTATCTTGCGCCTCAGGTGAGCACTTATTTCAAACTGATTATTTTTTCCAAGTCGGAATAATATCCTTCTAATAATATTTTCTATCACCTAATCCTGGTCATTCACAATTGCTGGTAAAATTCAAGTTTCATCTCGTAACTCACCATGAAAAATATTATAAGTCTACTTTCCAGTTTACCTTATGAAAATATTACAAGTCCCAGATTGCAATGGTACAACACGTAAATTTTGGCGTTCCTCTTTTGCACACCTAATGAGGAAATATTCTAAGTTCAAGTTCAATGTTCACTCTCACGAAATAGTCTCGATTTGATAATTAAACTCAAGAAATACTGCACAAGCGATCCGCTCACCACCACGACACGAGTCGGAATGCCCTAATTCCCAATCTGATCCATCCTTCAAAGCTCGCTGTTTTTTTCTCCTCTTGTTTTGTTTTTTCGCGTTGCTATGGTGTACCCTCTGCGTATCTGCACCACAGAAATCCACGTCTCAGAATAAACTCGCGTTGCTATAATGTCATCTGTGTATCTGCACCATAGAAACGCACTTCTCAGGACGAACTCGCGGCTAAGTGGTGTTCCTCTGTGTATCTGCACCATAGAAACCTCGTATTTTGCAATATTTTGACCTTCATTTGCCTAACAAACATGTCCGTCATTTTGGTATATCACAATACCTGTGAGTGTTTGACATACTGACCAGTAAAATTAGAATAATAATAATAATAATAATAATAATAATACACAATAACAACAACAAATCTCCACCAGGGGGAGTACAGGACCTTGACGTTGGTGGTGGAGCTTGTGTGCCCTCAGAACCTGAGAGCTATGCTGCAGGTAAAGTGCAGCTACTGGCAGAGCCTCCCTGCCGGACAGGTAATGAAGGAGGGGTCAGACGAAGAAGAGGACCTCGGCACCAAGAAGAAGATCCCGAGAAGGAAGCTCCGGAAGAGGACCTTACCAAGAAGACCTTCGATGTGGTGAAGAGGGTTTGTAGGGCAGACAGGGCTCTTTAGGCAGGAAGGGAGACAGTCTATCTAGGGGAAGGTGCCCGAATAAGAAACCAAGCAAATGGACACGTCACTTCCCCATGTTAGGGCGGCATCTGACAGCGTCTGATTCCCATGTTAGGGCGACTGTAAAAGGCAATAGCTCTAAAATGCAAATAACAGCCCGAAATGAGTAGACGAATATTGAGAAATGAAGTCGCGGGCGATCGGTCTTTGCAGGACCGCGCAGGAGGTTCTGACACCGGGCCTTCTGTGTCAAATGTGTTACCTGTGTCAGTGGGAAGCGGTGGACCTGGTACTGATGCCAGGAGCGGCGCCGCACCACTCATGGTGACCGCAGAAAATTCTCCATCTGTTTCTAGACGAAGTGGCTTGAGGGCAGATGCATGTGCTACGTCTTCCGACACTTCACGTCTGATAGACCATCGCATGAAATGGTCTAAAGAGATGAATATCTCTGCAATGCGTGCGTACTATCGAAGTACCAGAGTGGAGGCAGAAAGTGAAGGATACAGAGGAGGATGCACGCTGAGGGAAGAAAATGTATTCCATAGGTAATTCTGTATGAACAATGAATTTGTTGCAGTCAACTCAATTCCATCCAAAGAAGAAATGCATTGTCATCTGCTGAATTGGATCAAATAAAACAAGAAGTACATATACTACGACAAAATTATATGATACAGCAAGCTCAGACACAGGCAGGTGAACTGAAGAGAGAACATCTAGAGGAAGAAACAGGCTGAAATTGTGGAAGTAACATCACCTTAAAAACATCATATAAAATGAGTATTTTGAAACGCCCGGGCTTATTTAATAATCTTTATAAAATATTTAATGAACCTGAAGTCTGTGTCCCTAAAATCTT
This sequence comes from Teleogryllus oceanicus, assembly GCA_964035755.1. NCBI lineage: Eukaryota > Metazoa > Arthropoda > Insecta > Orthoptera > Gryllidae > Teleogryllus > Teleogryllus oceanicus. The sequence continues at coordinate 81,451,315 of CAXIVR010000009.1, forward strand.
AAAGAGATCATTCGAAGATCTAACAATAAAAAAGTATGTCCAACAATATAAAAAATAGTTAATAGTTAATAATTGTTTCACTTTATGAGATTATTCTGGAGATGCCACACAGTATAATAATTCAAAACAGATTTTGTCTTCTATTTATTGGTCTCGGAAATTACTGATCTTTCAAAAAACAACTTTGTCAACTGCTACATTCATTTGATTCCCACGTAGGCTTGATGTGTTTCCTCCCCCAGGCTATACACCCTATGAAAAAACGGCAGTTATAATCAGCTAATGTGGGAGTAGGGTAGGGAAGAGTGTACAGAAGTGGCTTATAGTCCCTGGCGTGTTTGCTACTGCACTGCTTCTGGTTTTTTCTGATGATGATGAGAAAATCACGGAAAACTACCGACCGGTGCAGCCTGCCGCATGTATTCTCATCCACGCAGTGACTGAAGTTGATAAAAAAAATCCAGAATCATCGGGAGGCAAATTCCAGGGCCATCCAGTACGACACTCTGCAGAAGTTACGAATGGGGCCAATGACCCATCTCAGCCGAGACAAAGTGTGGAATAGCGTTATTCTATATTGTCTAGCCCTGGGAAGTTCTATTCAAGTTATTAATGCGCTAGTTTCACCCGTTGTTTGCATAAGTCGGACGTTGAAGTTTCGGCTCATGGTGACGAAATGTCACCATGTTGTTGTCCATTCACCATGGTGATATGTCACCACGTTGCCCTCTTTATAAAAAAAATTAATTATTGAAATTGTTTGTTGAAAAATTAAAATTCATTGTTGAAAAATTGATGAAAAAAAAAATTATAATCCTACGTTACTAGGGAAATCTAAGAAATTATTAAGTCATTTACATCACTTTTTCATTCTGTTTTTTTGAATGACTCGTACATAGTATTCTCTTTTTGTATCCCTTAATTGTTTCTTTCTTATTTGATACTAATCACAGAGGATGGGAAAAGTGTTACAGATAACTAGTTGTAAAAGATAAAATGTGATTCAATAAAATATTAAAACTTAAAATGTTATTGGTATGACTATTTCCTTACTTCTATTAATGTAAATTACAGTGAAATATCTAATCAAACGACTTAACCTATTTTGTATTGTGACCGTCCGTTTCTTTTCGAAAACGTGTCACATACGACCTAAGAAAGCGAGGGAAAGGAATATTTTGAACGCGCGCCAACGCGGATGAATATTAGGAATGCTAACTAAATTAGAACAAGAGAGACCGCCACCATAGACCGAGGGCGAGACCGGAGGTCAGATGAAGAAAGTTCTTTCGAAGGTAGCAGCTGAACTGGGCGGACGTATGGAAAACGGTACGCCAGGAATTGACATTGCAGCGGACTTAGATTTTAACTTTGAGGAAAAACTCTTCTAGAAGACCAGAAGAGGTAATTATTCTATTATAAATTGATTTAAACATAATCTTAGAAGAAAGATAATAAGAAACGTTATGAATTTATAATGGAAGAATTAGGGAGTGGAGTTTTGAATAGATGGCAGTAATTAATAGCTTGATTCATTTCTTTTCAGTTTTTCTCCATGCTTTTCTTATTTATATACCCCTTTGAAGTTGGTGCTCGTATAAAAGGGTGATCTCTGATTCATTTAACCTGAATACCCAGTTGGTCATTAACTGTAATTGAAAATAAAGTAAATTCTATGAGAGAATCAGAATATAAAACTTGAGGAGAAGAAGAGCGTTTTCTGTGAGCACTCGTTTCTCACGAGGCCACGACTTAAGGCGAACAGCTCGGGGAAAAGGGGTAGAAGGAAGCACGTGGACTGCTCTAAGCGGCCGAGAACAGAAACGTAAAGGTCGTTCCAAATAAACTGTTTTGTAGGGATAGGAGTGTTTCAGTTTAATCAAAGCTTATTCTGTATCCATCATAAAAAGACAGGAGGGTAAAAGATTTCCATGCTTGAAGATAAGAAAAGTAAAGTACATTTGTTTCCGACTTCTACGTGAGAACAGAATCAAACTTTTCTTTAAAAAAGGTTTTGAAGATCTAATATTGAAATTTAGTGATTAAGAGCTTGTAGAGAGACTAATTATAATAGTGGTCATTCTCTGGATTTTAGAGAAAAGAATTTCTTTTGTGTAGTAATGTTAAGTCAAAAGTACTAATTTTGATTTTCAATGTTTTTTTTCTTTCATGTTTGTAAAAAGTAATATTTTAACGATTCTTTCAATTTCTGAAAGTGTGTGTTTGTTAAACAATTGGGTGTAAAAAGAGAAGGAAATTTTTATGAGTTATTAGTGTGTGTGTTTTTCTTAAGACAGTCAAAGTATTCTATTTGATTTTTGTGCCTTTGTATGTATTGTCATAGCAGAAATTTTTTTAAAATATATTCTGAATTTAGTAAAGTGTTTTTCCGAGTTGTTAGATTTGATCAATCCAAAACGATCATCACGACCTCCCCTATTTTTTTTTTGTGTCCACACTGGGACGTCTATACGAGCTAGTCGACCATCGGTGATTGTTCCCACCCCCAAGACGCCCTCAGGTCGGGTGCTACCTTACGCTTGTACCGGACGGTACTGTCCCCGCAATTGGCGCCCATAAAGCGCCGATTATTGGATGCATTTACGACAAACTCGATTTGGAATAAATGAGCCCAAAAATTTGGTGTAACTAAAATTATAGTACAATTGAATCACAGTTCACTAGATTTCTACCAGGTTGCAAAAACCCTGTGTTGTGTAAAAGTGTTTTATTTCAGGAGTGGTTTTTCGAAAAGGATTTTAAATTTTAAAGGGAGTATTACAGTTTCAAATTGTGTCAGGTATTTCGTGTGAAATATTTTTGTGAGAGGTTTTTGTGTCGGGAAAAAGATGATTGATTCTTGCAGTTATAGATTCAAAATGGCAGATAAGTATAACGTGGCTAGGAATTTACCTACGTGGAAGGAATTTCGAGGAATCAGATAGCGATAGGAAACTGGGGACAAGCACCAGGTAGATGATGTGGAGAAAGACAGGGTAGAACAAAGGAACAGCAGGAGAAACTAGTGAGACGGCGCCGACAGAATCACAGCCAACGCCAACGAGATCAGGATGAGGAAGAAGAAACCTCGAGAGGCTAATTCAATGATGCAAGGGTTAATAGGCAATTTTAACATTAGATGTGGGGTTAGTCATGCAGGATGAAAAACAGAAACCATAAAATTCGGGGTTACATTGGAAACTAAACTAGAGGAGAATAACTCGGAAATACTTTGAAACAAATTAAAGAATAACTCAGCAATAAATTCTTTGGGAAACTAAACTAGAGAACAAGGTTACTTTAAACTAAACTAGGGAGAACATTTTACTTTGGAACAACGGGGAGAACAAGGCTTTTTGGAAACCAAATTGAGGAATAACTCAGCAATAAATGCATTGGAAACAAATTAGGAATTGGAAATAGAGAAAAAAATGGGAATTAGAAGAAAATTTTAAAACACATTTTACTGATTGGAGCAGTGGAAGGTCAATTTAAAACGAGTTCCCAAAATTACAGGAACATGAGAACTTAAAAAATTCACGACGGGGACTTGAATTGAAGAAGGTGATCAAGTAACGAAGAATTTGAAACTGGGATCGAAAAATGGATCAAAACCCCCGTATGGACAGGCAGATTGAGGTGAACAAAGGAAAATTTCCCAGAAATTAGTTCTGAAGTTCAGGTTCAAGCTAATAAATTAGATAGTGGAATAAACTTTTCTGAAAGAATGCGTTCTACCATCAAATTAATCATATAAAATGAAGTAGTAGATGAAAAATCAATTAGAAAATTTACCATCAATTGAGAAGTGTTCACCCCACGTATGTTTCATTACGTGTACTCCTAATTTCAGTCCCCGGGGGAGATGAAAATCCATGTGTATTTATGAAAGGGTAGATAATTTCTTTTCTTTAAATTGTGTTCGGACAGTAAGAAAACTCGAATCGTTTATCAGATGTTGCAGGGTATGCACGAATCTGGGCAGATAGTTTGGAGGTTTCGAAAACTGGCCGAACTCAAGACAAATTTTATTCGAGATATTGGAATAACGAAACTCAAATCAATTTAAAGTTAACGTAATGTATGGTACGTGGAAGAAGGGTACGATGTCCATGCGGGAATATCAACGGAGAAATTGCTTGTCAAATTATGTACCGACGATACGGATGAAGAAATTGTCTGTTTATTAATACGTCATTTTCCTTCCTCGACGCAAAATTTGCTTAAGAATCTTTACCAATGTCACTGAAAAATTAATAACGCAGCTAGATTTATGATGCCACTTTCATTATAATGAAAGGTTACAGAAAGCAAGGGCAAATGTAATGGTCGTAAATGGTAAAGATAGAGATGCAAAAATATAATGCAAACCGAAACAGGAGAAACTTACAAAGAAACATTCCAAGAAAAACAAACTTATGCTAGACAAGACAGGACCCCGTCTAGGATAGAAATAGAAAAAAAATTCTATTGATAGAGGTTTTCCAACCCAGAAATACAGGACCAAGTACATCTCAGGGGCATGGTGGAAAATTGAAAAGGGTTTTTTTCGACACGCCATCCCGCCCCCAAACCAAATGAACAATCTAGTGAAGAAGATGCGATATTATCAATCAATTAATCTCATTTGATGATGAACCGTGGAACGAAGAACAAGTGCAGATCGGATCCCGGAGGCAGTGTCGGAATTAAGTTAATGAGGGTGTTAATACTTCGGTATTAGTAGACACAGGTTGTGCAACTTCCGTCATAGCCGAAGTTTGTTGCATGAATTAAAGAACAAAGGGGTGGAGGTATACATTTGGCTCGTGAAATCTTTCTGATAGGTGCGAATCGGAAAAATCAAAACCAATAACAGACAAGTTTATTTGGAAATAGAGATAGGCAAGAATAAGTATCAAGTTGTGTCTTGTGCGCCAGAACTTTATATCCCTCATACTGAGTCATTTCATGAAACACCACAGGTTGTTATCAACTTGAGAACAATACTTTAACTTTGAAACCAATAATCGAGGATCTTGAATTGGAAATTTATTCACGTGGAATTATTGGGAGGCTAATTGTTTGGAGGAGAAGAAGATGAAACCTACAAATTCGTTCGAGTGTGCAGAGAAGATAATCTCAATGCATATCAGAAAAACAGTTTCTGAAAATTGCAGGGTCAAAGGTGTTTCTAAAACAAGAATCAGTAAAAGATTTTCAATTCGAAATAGAATTAACAGATAAAACACCATTCACGGGTTACCAATATGTCATTCCAGAAAACATAAGGAAGAGGTGGATAAGCTCATTTTCTACATGGTCAAAGATGATATCATCATGAGTCCAAAACCTCTTATCTAAATCCGATATGTCGTAGAAAAGATAATGGAAGAAAGGTTGTGTTAGATGCAAGGCGTTGAAACAAGTTACCTTTCCGTACAGAGACAGACCGTTGCGTTAGAAATTTTAAATAATCAATTATCCCGGGATCAAGTGGTTGAGTTAAACCGACTTCACTGCATCGTATTGGCAAATAGCGATAGCCTGAATTAGAAAAATATACAGGATTTATTCACCGGGAATTTCGTATGTCTTCAAAAAAATGCGATTTGGACTCAAGAACAGTGCATCTATCTAGACAATATCATTGGCAGAGAGATGTCCAGCGATTTTTTATCTATATTGATGACGTGCTTGTGTATTCTAACATTTGAAGAACACATATAAGCTAGATATTTTGTTGAAACGTCTGATTGAAAATAATTTACAACTGAATTTGGAGAAAAGTAATTTCTGCACTAAACAATTTTAAATTCCTGGGTTATGATGTGACAGTTAACGGAGTCAAAATGAATATGGAAAGATGCAAAAGATAGATAAAATTGCACTTAAAAACATGAAACTTAAAAGTTTGTTAGGTTGCGTCAATTATTACGCAGATTTATTCCTAATTTCATGCACTTTAAATATTTCTTCCGTTGCTGCGAAGCACACTAGATGAAAGTGGGAATACAATCGAAAGTACAATTTCCACAGTTTGCGACCATTTAAGAATGAAATAAGTGGCAAATGATGAAACAAACAAACAGATAAATACACAAGAATCATTAAAAGAAAAAAAGAAAAAAAAGAGGAAGAAAGAAAAAAGGAATAAGGAAGATGAGGAAGAAGAAAAAAAGTAAGAGTACAAGAGGGACGAAAAAGATTTACGTTCTAGAATCAAGAAAAGAAGAGCATAAATTTTGGTGAAAGATTTTACGGCATATGAAATCAAACCCAAAATCTTTTTCCGAAAGAAGGGTTATGTGACCGTCCGATTTCTGTTTCGAAAACGTGTCCATACGACCTAAGAAAGCGAGAAAGGGAAAATTGAACGCGCCCAAAGGGATGAATATTTGGGAATACTAACTGAAATTAGAACAAGAAGGGCCGCCACCATAGACCAAGGGGAAGACCGGAGGTCAGATGAAAAAAGTTCTTTCTAAGGTAGCAGCTGAACTGGGCGGACGTATGGAAAACGGTACGAGGAATTGGCATTTCAGCGGACTGATTTGCAACCAAAGGAAAAACTCTTCTAGAAAGAAAGTGATTTTTCTATTATAAATTGGTTTTAAAAATAATCTAGAAGAAAGATAATAAGAAAATTATGAATTTATAATGGAAGAATTAGGGGGTGGATTTGAATAGATGGCAGTAATTTAAAAGCTTGCATTCATTTCTCTTTCAGTTTTTTTCTCTCCCTGCTTTTCTTATATTTATATACTCTCTTGGTTGGTGCTCGTATAAAAAGGGGTGATCTCTGGATTCATTTTCTCTGAATATCAGTTGGTCATTAACCGAATTGAAAATAAAATAAAATTCATATGAGAGTATGCAGAATATAAAACTTAAAGAGAAGAAGAAGGCGTTTTCTGGTGAGCAACTGCGTTCTACCCAGTACCTTAAAAAAGCTCATGGAAAGAAGTAGAAGGAACATGGACTGCTCCCACGTCGTAAACAGAAACAGTAAGGTCGTTCAAATAAACTTTTTTGTGGATAGGAGTGTTTCAGTTTAATCAAAGCTTATTCTGTATCCATCAGTGAAGACAGGAGGTAAAATTTCTGCTTGAAGAATGAAAGTAAAAGTACATTTTTTTCGACTTTAATGAACAGATCAAACTTTTCTTTTTAAAAAATTTGAAGATCTAAAATTGTAATTTAGTGATTAGGCTTGTGTAGACTAATATAATAGTGGTCATTCTCTGGATTTAGAGGAAAAATTTCTTTTTGTATAGTAATTTAAGTCAAGTACTAATTTTGATTTTCAATGTGTTTTTTTTTTCATGTTTTGTATAAAGTAATATTTTAACGATTCTTTCAATTTCTGAAAGTGTGTGTTTGTTAAACAACTGGGTTGTAAAAAAGAGAAGGAAATTGTGTATAGAGTTATTAGTGTGTTGTGTTTTTCTTACAGACAGTCAAAGTATTCTGTATTTGATTTTTGTGTGCCATTGTATGTATCTGTCATAGCAGCAAATATTTTTTGAATATATTCTGAATTTAGTGAAAAGTGATTTTCACCGAGTTGTTTGTAATTTTTGCATCAATCCATAAACGATCTTCGACCTGCCCCTATTTTTTTATTTATTGTCCCTGGACGTCTATACTGAGCTAGTCGACCATCGGGGATTTTGTTTGCCACCCAAGACGTCTCAGGTCGTGCTTGCTTAGGCTTTCTGGACATTGGGGCCGATATATCATCTGAATAGATACAAAATTAATAATTAAAACACATGTTGTTTTTGATTTGGCACCTTCAACCAACTCCCTTCAAATAGATGTTCCGCCTAAAAGAACATCCGCTGTTCACCCTCCACAGACGCTCTTGTTGGCCCAAACAGGTGAAGAAGCGTACATCGGTCTGAAAACGAATAGAACCATATTAAGACGTTTTGTCCATCTTTTGAAGTTTGCTTAGGCAAGGACTGCTTATTTCATTCTTTACAATTCCCATTATTACAATCATTCTTAACATATAACATGTCGACGTAGCAAAATAATTGTCTGTCGAAAAGACGTAAATTAGAATCATAAAGAAAGTGTTGAAACATATGGTATTTTGTCGTGTTTTTTTTTTTTGAACGATATAATCGTTCGTGAAAGACAAGTTACTATAAGAAACAATTTAAACACTTTAATAAAAAACATTTCATTTATTGCCTTCTAATGCAGCAACGACCCCGCGTGCGTGCTCCATGCCGCGAGGAGGTGGTCACGTGACGTGCAATGTGGGCAGCTTCGCAACGCAGAACAATGGCCTCGACGGCGGCGGAATTACCGGCAGATACCTTCCATCCATTCGCCTCTTGCCAGGAGCACGCCCCAACACGTCACACATGCCATGCAGGATCCAGCCACTGCTTTACAAACTGTACAATTAAGTGTTTTGCGCTTCGAGATTACGTGGTGAAGGCCATCAACTGGAACATTAAAACCAGACGACGTTAAGTTGGTTTGGATTCGATAATACAGAGGATGTTTGATTTCCTTCCATACAACACTCATTCCTGTGGCTATTTGAATAGGTGAATAATAAACCAAACAAGCAGGTTAGCAACATGGAAAACTACACATTTTCACTTCCAAGTTATAGAAAACGTATTTGCATGGTAAACGAGCAACATTTTAGATTTTTCATTACTGGAAACAAAATTGCAAAACAAATACTCGACACTAATACTAATACAGCTAGAACTAGTGAAGATACAACAGCACCAACTTTCTGGCCTTAATGCTCTCAATTTGCAATTTTCGAAATTTCAGAGGGTTTCACTTTCGTTCATTACGAAGTAGGCCAGATTTGTCAATGAACATTGCATACTAAGTTGCACAGAAACTCCCAGAAGCAGAAAGATCGGATTATTGAAGTTCTCCATAACGACATCGTTAGCGATATAGTATGTGCAAGTTGAAGAGACGCCATCGCTGCATTGTCTCTTCTTAGAAACCAAAACCAATTCTGAACACTTGTAACATGTCACCATGTCTTGTCAAATTTAATTTTTTGTAAACAAATGCAAAGCAAACTAAAAATATAATTATGAATTTAATACTGTTGACGGCATTTTATGCTGACAAGTCATTGACACAAAAGGGTACATTTTAGCGCCCCATTTTCCTATCAAAAAATAAGAAACAAAGACTCCAAATACGGGACCGTCCCAAGAAATATGGGACGTCTGATCACCTTAATTCTGGTGAAACACAAATGATAACTTACATTGTAAATGTAATGATCATGAAGAATAAAGGGTTCTATATTATCGTACATTTATTTTTAACGTACTCCCCAATGAAAAATTATTGTAGAACCTAAAGTTTATCTCAATTTTTGAACGTATGAGGTCCAGTGAAAAAGACTACGATATAATAAATTAATACATGTAATTTGAAAAAGCCATTATGACAATGATCGTTTTTAAGGCTAATCTCTGCTCGTAAATTCATCTCATTCGAAACATCTTAAACATACTGTCATCATAGGGTTTCTGGAATAAATGCATTTTTAAAGAAACTAACTACCTTCCATTTTTGACAATTTAGGGAAGGCCTCGCCCGATCTTCCCCCCATTCCCCCTAAAATGCCTCATATTAAACGCAGGTAGGAGGTCACTTGCCAAAAACTTAGGCGCTCCTTTCCTTGTTATTCATTGAAAGGCAAGCAAGGGTCGTGTGACCGCTAGTGAGGTAACACCGCTGAAGGCAGGGAACATTGAAAAACTTTTTCAGAGGGAAAGTCCTGATGGTGTCAAATAGAGGTGGTTCCGTTTGAGGGGTAAAAATTTTTCTTCAAATTTTAACAATAATAATAACAATAATAATAACAATAATAATAATATAATAATAAAATAATAATAATATAATAATATAATAATAAAATAATAATATAAATAATAATAAAAAAATAATATAAGAAGAAGAAGCATGATAATAAATCTCTTAAAGTCCAGCCCTACGTCTGAGCAATTGAGAATTTTCCACATGGGAGACGAGCAACGTCAGAAAATCTGGCGGCAAACAGAGCGACGGCACACCCAAAGAGATATGAAGACACGGAATACGCTTCGTAAGGCCTCGCTGGAGCCACCGCTGGAGGTGACAGCATGCGAGCTGATGGTGACCACGCACTGAACAGGCGGGCTCTGATCAGGGCAAACTCCGAAAATGCAACAGCCGAAGATAGCAGCACCCGTCTATCTCCACAAACAGCTCCCACGTACTTCCCAGAGAAGCGATCTATTGCTTCCAGAGACCACTACTGCAGGCAGGTCACGCACAAGGGTGGAGGAGAGTACAGAAATAAATACCTTCATCATGCGTGAATACTACGCCACTTCCAAATTGGAGATTGACCCTACGGCATACCAACAAAAATTACATCAAAGATTCCTTCTCCGTTTCCCTGAATCTGAAGTTAGTGAGCAAAGAATAGCGGACCAGCGTCGAGCAATTGTTCAGAAGAATCTCCTCTCTGTACCAGTTCTGGAAGCATCAAGGAAGAAGTAGGAAAAATGGTTCCTTCTCTCACTAATCTGGGGAAGTGGAAAGAGCTATCAGCTATGGCTAAATTGGCAAGAGCTATCAACATATTGAATGGTAAAATACTAGCGCAACATCTTCAACAAAGACCATCATTCGAAAAAGTTCACACAGCATTTTATTGTGCAGCGGTTGTGGCTTCAAGATGCAACTGCTCCAAGCTTTTCAGCCGCGTAGCAACTGCTCACAATGATCGAAGTGAAAGAAGAATACCATCATGGGAAAGGCGTCTGGGGAATGGAATAGAACACATCAGTGTGTGTGTGTGTATGTGTATGTGTATGTATGTATATATATATATATATATATATATATATATATATATATATTGGGAGATTCTCTAAATTTCAGAAAGGAATTACCTTCGAAAAACTGATACAGGTTAACAACATCCTCACCAGTACAAAATTACAAACAAAGCAAGAGCCCTTGAATAGAATTATAACAGAACATCTTGACTCTCTACGACAAAAGATTTTGAAATTACTATAAGCTAAAATATAGGAACTAATACTGTGGCTTATTATAGGAATTGTACTAAGAGGAAGCAACGAAATACTCTTTTTAAAAGGAACCAGAAAGGGTTCTACAGGAATGTTTTAAAGGGCAAAGAATTTGTAAATGAAATGGAAAAGTAAGACCTTCCAACAAAGGCACAGATAGAGAGAACTTTTCGAAGCGTGTCTGGTCATCTATCGTGTCTATTGTATCGATGTGTCGTGGATTGAAATGGAATAAGACTAGATACCTCCCTAATGAATGAACCAATCATCACCATGGACGTTGACCAAGCAGCTTTGAAAAAAGGACATAACTGGAAGGTGCTGGGTAGTGATGGCAATTATTGGCTCAAAACATTTACCAGCGCTCATCATTGTATACCTACTTAATTTCACTACTATATTCAATATTTTCTTCACAATCCAGAATACATGGCCAACTTCCACACTGAAGGAAGAACGTACTTGTTATCAAAGGAGGGTGACACTAAACACCCCTCGAAGTACAGGCCTATAACCTGCCTTCAAACTTTCTACAAACTCATAACATCGTGTGTTACACACCTTCTGATGACATATTGAGAAACAGAACATCTTAGCAGATGAACAGACCATACTCATGAAGTCGCAGCTCAGTGGAACATCAGCAAAGTGACAATTGTGTCAATAATAATATCAGCTACAGGAGTGATACCGAAAACGACACTTTGAGTACTAGACTGTCGTCACTTGGATTTCAGGAGTATTTACAATATGCAGAAGGCTATCTTCAGGCAATATGCAGAAGATATCTTGAACATGCCGTATTGGTCGAAGTCACCTAAACCTTCAATAAAGCAACCGCGCACTTCGTCATCAAACCTGTGAGTAGTTGACATACCGACTAGTAAAAGCTGTGAAGAACAAATACAATAATAATAATAATAATAATAATAATAATAATAATAATAATAATAATAATAATAATAATAATAATATAGTGCCTCAGGAAGCAGATGGCGCCGTTATGCCTCAGAAAAGATGTAACTGAGCTCCAGCAACCATCCTTCGACCGAGAGATGGAGCTATAGAAGCCGAAGGCAATCTACGGTAGATATCCAGTTGAAGTAGCCAATTCCAATGTCGACGCTGATATGTCGTACAAATGGCTCCGTATTGGATATCTATATCCCGAAACGGAAATGTTCATGGTTGCAAAACAAGACCAAATAATTGCATTACCAGCAAGGTGTCCCGGGTTGTGGTCAATGTAGCGAGACTATTCAGCATATTATCTCAGGCTGTAGTGTACTAGCCCTACTGAGTATAAGAACAGACATGATATGCTGGGACGAATTATCCATGCCCAACTTGTCAAGATATGTGGTTTAGCACCATGCCATGATACACCATATTACAAGTATATCCCCAAAAAATGTGCTTGAAAACAACAGCTATAAACTGTATTGTGTACTGATAGATCCAACGGTGCAACACAACTGTCTTGACATAACACTCTGGGATAAAAACAGGAAAAAAGTTTGGTTTGTGGATATGGCAGTCGTCGATACCAGCAATCTTATGACAATGTATCAGGCAAAGATTCACGAAAATATCAAGAATTGGCCCGTGAAAGAACAACGGAATATCCTAGGAAAAAAAGACTTGCTGTTCTTTCAGCAACAGGCATCATTCCAAAGACCTTAGAAGTACTCGCTAGAAACACTTGGCATTAAAAAGTGTACAGTCATCAGTCTCCTGAAATCTGTTTTACTCAGTACGAGCTCATTGGTCAGGATGTTTCTGGGAAGTAATGGAAGATTTTAGGTTCTACAATAGTCAATGTGTCTATTGTTATAAAAGTTATATACGTATTAAGAATTTGGAAGTCAGGTTTGGATAGAGGATATCTGTGTGACTTCTGCCTCATTACCAGTGAAGTGTGCACAATTAAATAAAATTAAAAATAGCATCAACAACAACAACAACAATGATGATGATAATAATAATGAACAAACGTGTAGCCGATCGGAATAGCCGAGGTAGCCAAGACAATAGTGCCGGGGTGATGTCGGACGGAAGGATCGTGGGTTCGATTCCCGTCTCGGGCATGTGTGTGTCATCATCTCCCCTACCAGCCTTGCAAGGCTAAGAAAGGTCGCTGATCCGCTCCTATTGTTCCGAGGGCCGAATTAAACAGTTTCACAGGCGTGTATGCGAGTCGCACCAGCCTGCTCAGGCCGTACGTCATAATATATGATCTTAGTCATGACAGTGAAAAGCGACAGTTTTAATTTTTGTCACATCCGGGGATCGAATTGGCAGACGTAGGAAGGATAGTTATCTTAATAGCCTTGAACAACCAGAAGTATAAGAGTATATCGCTAACAGGTGTGTTATACAACTGTAGATAGTATTTCTGCTCCACATATTTCACAGATTAGCAGATTATGTACTGTCCCAGATGAATTACAATCGCGCATAACTTAAATGCTAGTATATCTGTACTTCTGCTATTTTTGTGTTTATTTCTCTTAAAGAGTGAAACCTCCGTCTATTGCTTCGTCTACAGTCAGTCAAAATATTTTCCAAACTATGTATAATTAGATTAGACAGTTTTAGCAATGAAAATTGGAAAAGAATTGCCAAACATCGTTCGAAAATTTTTTGGAACAAATAACATATAATCTCTTTCAGAAAATGCAACATCTAAAATCAATATTTTTCACCTCATCAGAATAGTTTTCAAATTTTCACAACAAATTCAAACGTGTGTGTACCTTCGTTTGGTAAATTTCTTCTGGCACTCTTAAACAACTACGTTTTTCGGGGGAAAAGTATGTGGTTCCATGTAAAAAGAAATCCTATATCAAAATACACCAATAGTAAACGTGTTGTAGCAAATCAAATTACTTAAACGTTGGCGCGCAAATGTCAAATATAGAAACTTTTAAACAAATTGATTTCCCCAAATCGGATGAAAAAATATACGGAGTGCACAGTTATTGCGTTCACCTTGAAGAGTAAAACCTCCGTCTTGACCTTCGCCTTGAAGAGCGAACACCTCGAGGGGCTGGCGTTTCTAGAGGAAACCGGCATTGGATATCTCAACATTACTTCGGATATTACAACACAACTCTCATATCCCATAACACAACATTAGGGGCCAGCCCGCCTCTTGTGAGTAATACTAATCGGCCAAAATTTATAGGTCACTCTCGGTAACTCAAAAACTCATCAGATTGTTTGATTATTTCACGTTTCCGGGCAAGTCGTTCGCTATAATCGCCCTTATGAATAATGTATGTTACATAGAAGGTGGTTTTCCTCTCTCCTTGGAATATGAGATTCAGTGCGGATGTACAGGATGGTCTGCGGGTTTTCCTCCTCCACTTATCTCAGTCAGCGTGGTAGCGCCCCCAACAGGGAAATGCTCTCAACTCCCACTGGCCAAGACTCTTCCCCATTCGGAAGCCGCGTTTCAAAGATTGGCTCAAGGACGATAACCCATCTGCCCTTGCAGAACACTCGTCAGCGAGTTCTTGACTAGTTTATCTTCTCTCGTGATAATAAACGCTCAGTACGTAACAACGTACTCTTTCCTCAATTACGATTTGTTTCGGAACCTAAGTACAAAATAATTCACAATTTTCTAGAGGCACAAGTTCAGCTGTTGCAACATGCTGTCATTTGTGCATTTGTTAATACACATATATACAGAAAAACATGATACGAGTGAAATATTTCAACACTCGTCAGTTTTCAACACTCGCGTTTATACATAGAATATCAGAAAATGTCTCGAATTCATGAAAACCAGAATAGAAATGTTAAATAAATTGCTCTAAAAGGTACGTTAACTCATTTTTGTCAAACCCTAATTTAAATTATATTTTAAAAATCATTGATTTGTATAAACCAAATTTTCAGTTTTCAATACCGCAAAGCGTAGTGTGTTCTTTAAGATGGCGAAAAGAAATCAGTACAAATAAATCTCAAATGTCTGCCAATAATTTTCAATTTTTCAGTTTTCAAACATTTTTTTAACTTACGTATTTGATTATTAAACAAATATCACGTCGAATTAACTACTTCCTGTCGGTCCGTCTGTAAGAATTGATTTCACTCAAAACCTATTAAATCAATTAACTAGAAATTTAAAAACAGTCTATATATTACTCATGGGACTAATTTAGAGTTGATATCCCCAAAAGTTACAAGCTATGATTTTTTTTATCGACAGCAATGAAGGACTGTCCGCCCGAAAGGAAGACGGTTTGCCCTATAGTGAGAGGCAGCAGAGGAATGATTCAAAGTTGCACAAATTAAAATGTTGGGAAGGGATTCTGGATATCAAGATAGCGTGCGCAAATGATCTTCTTCCTCATACACTGTATTTATTTTCTTTACTCCCACATCCACTGTTACTGTTTTTAGTTAAATAAATACTGAATACTAAATACCTCTATGTACCTTTTTAGCACATAAGCTCGTCTTGAATATTTTCTGAGTAGTTTCAAGATATTGAAATGAGATAAAAAATGTTTTTTCTTGCCCTCCCTGTGAAAATTGCGCCATTTCCGGGCAAGTGCGAATTTCTCTTAGTTGCAACTTCTTCAATATCAAGGAAACTGGCACTAAGTTTAATCTTTTGTAACTAAGAGAATTTTCTCTCGAATGCACTCCTGTATTTACATAAAGCCATTAATGACAAGAAACACTTTTTAGTGAAATTATGCTGTTTATGAAGCAAATAGGTTGCAATTTTCTAAAGTTTTCTGTGTCCATGTACACAGGTGTAATTCGGACATCAATTGCATCTTCCTCATTGCATTCCAACCATGATACTACAGTTGCACTGTCAGTTCCCGTCTCCCCTATACAAATGGCGTGCAGAAGAATCAGTGTTTGGCATGACCAACATTTTAGGAAGCGCAAAGTACAAGTTAGAGTAATAGTATGCGTATATACAAGAAAACAAAATTTCTTACAACAAAATTTTTACTAATGTCTTGAAAATATTTATTGTATTTAACAGTTCACTAAAGAATATAATGTTTTACCAAACGTTCAGTGATATTATTCTGAAAAATAGATCTAATTTTGTAAGTCTATTTTATGACTAATTATTTTGCAAACATTTTACCAAATGTGATTAAGTTAATATTGCTAATTAACATATTCTTCAAAGTGTGCTTTCTGTAACTGATATTCTAGTTTAAAAAGAGCAAATTTTGTTAAAATATTTAATTGCATTACCTCACTATTGATATGGACACACTTAAATGAACAGTAATATAATTTTACGAATATTAAAGAAAAGTAAAACATCTTTCTAAATAGCTGTTTTCATTGAAAAATTTGAAGCCGTATTTAAAAAAATGGCCATTAAGCATTACTGTAAACGCGAAATTAGAAGATCCTTTTCGCAGGAACCAATTGAGTTTTCGAAAAACTTCTTTTAAAATCATTTGAAACACATCCACTCACAAATGTAATAATGTATACAAATTGATAGAAATATGCATATTAACGGCATGAGAGATATTTAAAAAATACATTTGTGTAATTTTTTGAAAAAACGTCATATTGAACAGTGCAATTAACACTATCCATTGGTAAAATTTGAGGAAAACTTTGAGGCTATTTTGAGGAAATGGCGGTGAGCATTCTGAAATTCAGATTTAGACTCATTTTTACAGAAACTCTTGAGTTTTCGAAACTATTTGATATTATGTAAACCAGATGTACTTATAAATATGATGCGTGAAGAAATTGCTTCTAGGGTAAATGTATCGACGTAGAGACATGTCAAAAGATTAATTTTTGTAATTGTGTAGAAACAAAGAATAGAGAAATATTTGGTTTATGTCATCTGATATGGTGAATTTGGTACCTACCAAACACTTATAGATAAAATTTAGAGCCGTTTGTGAGGAAATAATATTTTTGTAATTTTTTTTAAATTGCAAATATTTCACGCCCTAATGCACAAAAATTAATAAAATTTTCAGGAAAGTATATATAACCTTAATGAAAGAACTACTTAAGGATAACAAATTAAATTTAAAGGCAAAATCTATGTTTTCATGTTTATAATTGTAGAAAGACGCCGAAAAAATCCATACTTTTGCAATTTTCAAAACTTAGGAATAACCGTGACAAGGAGACCTATGCCACCATTATACGTGCATTTTACTCTGTTTTACAATAAATTGAAAGAAAAAATTTGGCGCGTTTCTTGAAAACATGTGGAAAATATCCGTAGGGCTTCATGTAAAGTGCCCCCAAATTTTCAAGAATCTTTTTCAAAATTTCAAAGCTTTAACCTTAGTCCATAGGCACACATATGTGTACCTCCATTTCTAAGCATGTATTTCAGAGCGACGTGCTATTTTTTCCTGCTTTGATGTTCCTCGTTTGTTAACCTTCATGCTTTGTAATTTCACCATCTGTAGATCTTCTGTGCATTTGTGTATTGAATTAGGCGAGAAGACAGTTATTCAATTTTTCAAAACTTTCCAGAACTTCATAGCGCGTTTGTCACCGGGACTGAAGAGAAAGAGAGAGAGACCGAAAGAGAGAGAGACACCGAAAGAGAGAGAGACACCGAATGAGAGAGAGAGAGACACCGAAAGAGAGAGAGAGAGAGACAACGAAAGAGAGAGAGACAACGAAAGAAAGAGAGACAACGAAAGAGAGAGAGACAACGAAAGAGAGAGAGGCTGACAGAAAGAGAGACAGGCTGACAGAAAGAGAGACAGGCTGACAGAAAGAGAGACAGGCTGACAGAAAGAGAGACAGGCTGACAGAAAGAGAGACAGGCTGACAGAAAGAGAGACAGGCTGACAGAGAGAGAGGCCAGCAGAGGAGAGAGAGGCAACTAAAGAGAGAGGCAACGAAGAAGAGAGACAACGAAAGAAAGAGAGACAACGAAAGAAAGAGAGACAACGAAAGAAAGAGAGAAAACGAAAGAGAGAGAGACAACGAAAGAGAGAGAGGCAACGAAAGAGAGAGAGGCAACGAAAGAGAGAGAGGCAACGAAAGAGAGAGAGGCAACGAAAGAGAGACAGGCAACGAAAGAGAGACAGGCAACGAAAGAGAGAGAGGCAACGAAAGAGAGAGAGGCAACGAAAGAGAGAGAGGCAACGAAAAAGAGACAGGCAGCGAAAGAGAGAGAGACAACGAAAGAGAAAGACAGCGAAAGAGAGAGAGACAACGAAGAGAGAGAGACAACGAAAGAGAGACAACGAGAGAGACAACGAAAGAAAGAGGTAATAAGAAGAGAAGACATGAAGAGAAAGACAACGAAAGAAAGACAACGAAAGAGAGAAAACGAAAGAGAGAGGCAACGAAAGAGAGAGACAACGAAAGAAGAGAGACAACGAAAGAGAGAGAGAGACAAAGAAAGAGAGAGACAGAGAAAGAGAGAGACAAAGAGAAAAGAGAGAGACAACGAGAAAAGAGAGACAACGGTAAAAGCGAGACAACGAGAAGAGAGAGACAACGAAAGAGAGAGAGACAACGAAAGAGAGAGAGACAACGAAAGAGAGAGAGACAACGAAAGAGAGAGAGACAACGAAAGAGAGAGAGACAACGAAAGAGAGAGAGACAACGAAAGAGAGAGAGACAACGAAAGAGAGAGAGACAACGAAAGAGAGAGAGACAACGAAAGAGAGAGAGACAACGAAAGAGAGAGAGAGACAACGAAAGAGAGAGACAGAGACGAAAGAGAGAGAGAGAGACGAAAGAGAGAGAGAGAGACGAAAGAGAGAGAGACAACGAAAGAGAGAGAGACAACGAAAGAGAGAGAGACAACGAAAGTGAGAGAGAGAGAGAGAGAGAGACAACGAGAAAGTGAGTGATGTAGCGAGAAAGAGAGAGAGACAGAGAGAGAGACAGCAGAAAGAAAGAGGACTGAAAGAGGACAGCAACAATGGACAATATTATACTCAATCGTAAAATCTGTATTACTACTAAAATCTGAAAACTACTAAGAACGGAAATTATTTAAGAGGGTATCATTGATACGCCATTCCACCATACCTGAAAATATTCAAGGAAAAATTATTATGTGGTAATCTTTGCATAGCCTCTGATGCCTCGTTCATTATTAAATATTGTATCATTCGATTTTATTTTAATAGAAATACAATACGATCCCTGAAATGGTAAGAGAGTTAGTTTTTACCGTGGTTCGATCCCTGGTACGATTCCCGTTCAGATAAAAAACAGCGCTTAAGATTCTAAAAAATAGTCTCATTTTTTATAGCTGTGTAACAAACAAAACTTCTGGCAGGTCATAAATGATAGATACGGTGACGAGACGAAGTTACGCTCGCCAAATATCAACTAAACCCTCAGGCGTGTACAATAAATTGTAACAGCCCGACCCATCACAAGGAAGATTCGCCAGTTGGCAAAAGTCGGATTAATCAGATGCTAAGATGACAGATATATAATACATACATTCATACATACATTCATTCATGCACCGGGAGCGGTAGCTCAGTGCATCAATTGATGTCACTGCAGCGCCTCTGATCGGGAGGTCCTAGGTTCGAGTCCTGACGGCGGCAGGATTTTCGACACTAGCTATATCGATTCTACCCGTTATCTGGAGGAAAATTCTAGCGGCTGGCTGCTCTGATCAGTAGTTTTCCGTTGTTTCTCCGATCAACACCAGGCGAATGCTGGAGCAGTACCCTACCAAACGGGCCATGGACCGCGCGATCTTTCCTTCCTCTTCCTTGTCCTATCCTCTCCCCTTACACACACTTACAGTAACATGCACCACACTATCACATATTCCGAGAGATCGGCCGGGAGCTTTGAGCTTGGCCCGGCTGGGCGGTGCCCCCCTGGTGGGAGAGTCCTGGTTAGGGGAAAACCCCACTAGCCGACGGTAGAGTCGGTGCCGGAACCCTCACCATCCATGAGGAAGATCCACAGCCATTCGCACAAAAAACATGCACTACACTAACGGGACTAATGACCAAAGCAGTTGACGCGCCCGGAAACACGAAGAAATCAAATCAATTCATACATACAAGGAAATACCTGGTTGCCCTCGGGACATACTATTGTACAAGGCAAAGATGTATCATTTGAACACGGATATATTCGCAGAACTAATGGCCTGAAAAAAATTTACAAAGCTCCATAACAAAATGTTTACATTCATCTATTTCTCAAGATAATTATGTATGGACCAACATTACGATACTCGCGACCCGCACTTTCTGATAACTCAAAGTTCACCGAGATAGTGTGTATATAAAGGAACGAGAGCTCGTAATCTTTCAGAGCACTTTCTGTCACAGGGCAAACTTGCATTCGCTAATTGTCTACTTATTTCATGCTTTTAAACGTAACAAGATAGAAAAAGTCTCTCTGATTAAAAATGTGCAGTAAGTATACAATATTGGTGAAGTGATGTGAAATCAAATATTAGAAACCTCTGTTAGTTGAAACAAAAGCTAAGAGTTTTAATTAATTGGCTAAATTTGAAGTTTGAAAAATGATTCGTGGTCTAGAACAATTAATTTTTAAAAAATATGTATGCATTTTGTTAAATGGATTATTCTGTACGCTATACCTCCTTTCTTATAATGTTTTTGTTTGATTTCTCTAGAATATTCCACCATGTACCTGTACGCATCAAGAACATTACTGCTGGTAGCAGTGTCCGTGAGTCAAGTTATAGGCACCGCCACTCAGGTTTCAGGGCAAATAGAAATTCCGGCAACAGCCCAGGCGCTGACGGACGACGTGGGTTTTGACCAAATCCACGCAATCGTGCGGGACGAATTGAAGGCGCTGTTCGACGCCCAGACCGCGCACCCGCCCACGCCCCCGTCGCCGCCCCCGCGCCGCTGCTTCACCAGCCCCCCCGCGCCGGCCATCCAGGCGGCCCCCGCCGCAGGGCCTCTCCCAAGAGGACGTCCAGGACGGGGACTCCCTGCGCGGCCGCGGCGCTGTTGGCCTGGACGCCCTGGTGGCGCCTGCGCTGCGCCGGCTGCACGCCACTCAGAGCGCGACGCGCGGCGACACGGCGCTGCACGTGGCGGCACGCGAGGGCGCGCGACCTGGCCGCGCTGCTCCTCTGGGGGCGCCGCCGCACCTCCACGCGCGGCGCGCTGCTCCGCACGCCGCTGCACGCGGCCGCCGCACCACGGCCAGCTGGAGAAGCGCGCGGCGGCTGGTGGAGGCAGGCGGCGCGCCACTCCGGCGCCCGCGACGCCAGCGCCACCGCGCTCGCGCTCGCCGCCCGCCTCGACAGCCCAACCCTCTTGAGTGGCTGTTGGAGCAGGGCGGGGCGGTGGAGTGGGCAGGTGGGCGGACGCGGCGGGCGACACGGCGCTGCTGGCGGCGGCGCGGGCGGGGCGGTGGGCGCGGGCGGGCTGGCTGGCTGCGCGGGGGCGTCGCCCGCGGCGCGCGGCCGCGACGGCGTGTCGCCGCTGGTGCTGGCGGCGCGGGGGGCGGGGCCGGGGGCGCTGGCGGCGCTGGAGGCCATGCTGCGGGGCGGCGCGCTGTGCGACGCGGGGGAGGTGGCGCGCGCGCTGGCGGCGGCGGCCGGCGCCGCGCAAGTCTGGGCCATCGCGCAGGCGGCTCCCCAAGAGGTGAGTAACAACATTTTAGCTCGTCATGCATGGCCAAACACAATGGATTTATAAAGACCCCGTTAAAAAATTAAACATGTGAATCTAAAATGTAATAAAAGGAATTGTTAAGCTATTTGCATTAAAAAAAGAATTTAGAAATTTATTTGTTTTTTCCCTAAACGTCTCCATTTGATACGATTGATATTTTCCGTATTTTGAAAGACTAAGTCATTTTTACGAAATTTTGGCAATGAAATCAAATAACTTATTTTTATTGCCAAACATATTTAAACAATTACTGTTTTAAATTAGTTCAAATTACTTGCAATAAAGTTTTTCAAAAGTCAAATCATTCTTGTGAAAAAAAGCTTCAATTTTCGCATGTACACTTGAGCTTTATCACCATTTTCGAAAAATAGTTCTAAATCTTTTACAGAAAATGTTTATCTACAACGTAGTTTAATTCTTCTTTAATATTCTAAAAGTAATATTTCAAAACACCATTAGGATACTAAAAATTTGAGAAAACTTCAAAAATATATTTTGGGCGGCGATAGATGGCAGCTGGGAAAGATGGGGAAGAAGAAGATATAGGTGGCCCAGACCCAAATAAAATGAAAACTAACAGTACAGAAAATTCCCTAGCATCCTTGTTTGTATAATATGCCACATATGTTGTAAGGGAAAAATTTTATTCATTCTTGTTCCATATCTAGAAAGTAAAAATGGCTATTATTTTTAGCTATCGTAATAAATGCAGATATCCACTATATGCAGTTTGTTCAAACTTTCTAAATTACGCTTTGCCAAATTACAGTTTAGGCGTAAGATGGGAATAAATTGCTATTTTATAATAGTATGTAACTCTAAATAATACGACATAGTACGTTCTGTAATATCTTTACTAGTGTAATAGAGTCAGAATACTTTAATAAAGATAAACGGCACGTGTTGCCATGATAATAAATTACCAAAACAGTGGACTGTAAAATTGTTCAAAAGAAAAGTTATAGCTGTATTTCATACACAAAATAAAGAAGAAAATAGAATTTGAAAAAAAAGCTAAAAACCATCCAATCTATTCGGTTTAGACGATTGCAGGAAACTAAAAGGATCAACGATGACTGTGGTACAAAGATTGAAAACAATCAAATTGGGCTAGCGCACATTTTTCACATTTTTCTGTAACGTTGAACCAGCCGCTAAGAACCAACAACATATCAGCAAACTTACTGATGTAAACAATACGTACGGAGTTGGGGAATTGTAAATTAACCGGAGGAC
The DNA here is from genome assembly GCA_964035755.1 of Teleogryllus oceanicus. Classification (NCBI taxonomy): domain Eukaryota; kingdom Metazoa; phylum Arthropoda; class Insecta; order Orthoptera; family Gryllidae; genus Teleogryllus; species Teleogryllus oceanicus. The sequence continues at coordinate 81,474,242 of CAXIVR010000009.1, forward strand.
GACGTGGAATGGGGAGTGCACATTGCATGTATGACACCTCTGTAGATAGTTTTCAAAATCTGGATTTGCAGACAGATCAAATGTAGCTTTTTAAGTAGAGTTATGTAGGATGGTTGAAATGTTTATGATTATTACTTAGTTACATTTTTCAAACAACAATAAGCTTCAACCGATAAATTTTCATTTTTTTTTTCTTAAAGGTCTTCCATTCATTTTACTTATGAAGGAGGCAAAACTCTGGGAGAGGAAAATTTTCCTCAGCACTTACTAATAGACTCTATAGAAGCCCAGTGTAGATATTACAGAGCCTAATAATGGAGTACTTGTGGTAGTATGTCACTGAAAATGCTGAAATCAATATTGAAGATATTTACTCAAATTAAATTTAAATAAGTAAAATAATAATAAAAAAAAATTAAAATAAGTTACAGCAGCACATAGTTTCGCCTGTTACTTATGAAATTTACAACAATGCTGGAAGGTAGAAAAAATGAGACCTGTTACATTATTTTATGTTTGATGTATTCTATCTGTGAAGAATGTAGTGGTGCTAAAACAGTACATACTTTCTCGCCGGTAGTTACGGTTGTGTAATTATATTTCACCGCAAGTTGACGTAGCCTTCATAGTTCGTGCGGCGAATATTGAAAGGTCACTAGAAACCACGTAGATAACTACGATGTCGGCACATTTTTCGTATATTTTTGAACACTTACAAAATGTAACTGCATGAAAGTAATTTAGTCCTTCACAGTATTATTTAGTTTTTTTATTTATTTTACGTCAAAAAACAGTTAAAAACTGCGTATGACGTGCTATGGGGAAAAGTGAATTGTGTGCACATTTTCAAAATTCTGTGATCCCTACACTAAGTCATATACTACTTAAATTTTGAATTTTTGAAAAGGAGAAAAAAAAAAAAACAAAAACTCCCATGTAGTAAAATCTATTTTCAAAAATTAATAAGCAATAAAATTTGAATTTTGAAAGGGAGAAAAAACAAAAAAACTCCCATGTAATAAAATCTATTTTCAAGAATAAATAAGCAATAAAATTTTGAATTTTGAAAGGGAGAAAAAAACAATCAAAAAACTCCCATGTAATAAACTCTATTTTCAAGGATAAATAAGCAATAAATTTTGGCTCTTATTACTTCCTGCCGCGACAACATGGAAACGATAATTTGAATAATTGTATTTCCCACTGAATTCTAGAAGACGTGCACAGAAAATGAAGTTACATTTATGTCCAGAAGCAAAACAAGGGGCCATCTCAGCATTTGCTCAATGGATCAGGGATACTGGACGAAAAACCTGATCGAGATGGGGGTCATTGACCCGGAAGCTGTAGTACAATAGTTGTTACTGGTTGTTTATACTCATTTCTACAGTCCAAGTGGTAAATAATGCATTATGTATCATTGTTAAAATTAATGTTACTTTTCTTGTGATGCTTAGTGTAGTCTCTAATTGTATAGAAACAGTTATGCAGCAGAAACGATTTCACTTGGGATTTAAACTTTTCTATTGAATTTAATCGTTTAATGTCATCTGGCAAAGTGTTGTAAAATAATGTACATGTATTGTATGTGAATTTTTGTAATGATCTGATACTGTCACTTGATGAATGATTTCTACGTCGAGTGTTATAGTAATAGACTTCGGCATTTTCTGAAAATATATTCCCGCCCTTCAGCAAGTCATTTTTTACAAAAACCACTGATTCGTAAATAAAAAGACACGGTAATGGTAGAATTCCTAGATTAATGAAGAGAGGCTTACATGAATCACGTGGGTGGGATTTGGTTATTATTCGTACAATTCGTTTTGTAATCTAAAGTCTGAAATTTATAAGATGTATTTCCCCCAGAGAATATTATATGCCATATCTCAGGCAGGAATGAACATTCGCGAAGTATACAACGAGCAGTATGAAGGCTGACTGAATTTGCTAAATTCTGAACGCGTAGCATAATGAACTTAATTTTTGTGTTCAATTCATTTTAAATGGATTCCATTTAAAAGGTTTGACTGAATTAGAGACCTAAAATTTTGTTACTTATAACATCAAGTCAATGAGTACTGTTCATTTTCAATGGAGCACAGAATTGTTTATTTGAAATGGAAAACTGCATTAAAACCGTTTTCTTTTCGTTTACTATTAATTTGTTATTTCGGAACCGATTTGAAACATCTGATATTGTACTATTTACGGTTTCTTTATTGCAAAGGATGTTCGTATCATCCGCAAAGAGAACCGTTCTTCCGTTTCGAATCATCGAGGGCATATCGTTTACGTAAAGTAGGAACAGAATAGGGCCTAAAATCAACGAGGAACTCCATGCAACAGTCAAAGGAGTCGAATGGTGCGTACGTAATGTTCCATCATTCCAGTAAGGTATTTCAACTCTCTGAGATCGTTGTTTTAAGGTACGAACATAACCAATCTAGAGCAATACCACGAATTCCATATGAAGGTAATTTGGAAAGTAAAATGTCATGATCAATGACGTCAAAGCTTGCAGAGATCTAAATAATCCAATAGGTGCCTCGTTTGATCAATGATGAAGCGACATCTTTAAGAAAGAAAATATAGCTGTTTCCGTTGATTTTGATTTTCTTAATCCATGTTAACAATCTGAGAAAGCGCGTCGTGTTTAGTGAGAAAGGTTTCCATTCGTATGTATAAATGTCTCTCTAATATTTTTGAAAAGACTGATAGAAGGGAAATGGGCCGATAATTTTGAATTTCATTTTTGTTGCCTGTTTTGAAAAGCGGCTTGATTTTAGCTGTTTTGAAAATATCTGGAAACGTTCCAGTGCATAACGATGAATTAAATATGTGAGTTAACGTAACGTTAAGTCTTTAACAAACGTAACGTCTTTAACAAAGAATCATCTAAACCGGTTAAGTATTAATTTTTAGTTTACCGATTATTTTGAGAATTTCATAGGAAGAAGTTTCGGAAACGAACATTGTGTCTAAAATTTTGGGTAGACACATGTTTTTGAATTTTGTGCCTGAAGACTCTTAGTGAGATCGGCAGCAATTCTCGAAAAGTATTGGTTAAAGAGATTAGCCACTGTTGCCGGATCGTTCACATTTATATCGTCATATTTTAAAACAACATTCTCTACGGGGTTTCTAGTTGATTTGGTAGTATTTTTTATTATATTCCACATTGCTTTTGTTTTATTACTTGAGTTCAAAATATCCTGATCGTTTTTCATGATTTTAGCCTGCCTTATGACTTTTCGTAACAATGTTTTGTATTTTTTAAAGTAGACAAGGAAGTCTTGAGATACGTCATGACGATTTAAATAAAGTAGAGAGTACGTTATTTTTACACGATGTTCTAATTCCTTTGTGATCAAGTATTACTTTTTCGTGAAATGTTTAATTTTCTTTGTAATAGAAAAGCATACGTCAAAGAGAAATATAAGCTTTGAAAAATAAATTATATTTTTCATTCATTATTAGCTAATTATAAACTGCCTCTCATGATTCTTTCGGCAAATGGTGCGTAGTAAATAACTTTATGTTAACTGTAGCCGTCTCTGCACATGCGTGTTTTATTTATTGTGTCAGTATTCATGTTATTAGTAATTGTAAGAATTTGTGCATCGTGGTCCTGTAACCTAGATTGTCGTTATTATTTCATATCTAGTTGTGGTTTTATTAATTATAATTTGATCTATTGCTGTTTGTGATTTAGAGTATTCCGTGTAGAGGTACGTTCACTGTAATATCTAAATTAAAAGAATGAATTAAATTGAGAAACTGCTCTTTTCATTAGGATTCGCTCAGAAAATCAATGTGAAATCTCCACATACAACAATGGATTTAAAGAGAATTACTAATTTTGTTCAAGTTATCTCGAGATTTTCTAAGAAATTGAAATAATCTAAAGCTTGCTGTTGGAGACCATAGTGCAAAGTAAGATAATTTTGGGCGTAGTAAGATGTACAACTGTTATTATTTCAAAACTTTTTCAACTGCATATAAATTGAATTCTGACAAGAAGAGTAGAATCAATATTATTTCTTACATAAATACTACGAACCTCCAAACAGAACCTTTATTTGATTCCCTTATACAATAAGATCCTGCAAGGTAAAAGCTAGGAATTTGGAGTAATGTTGAATCATTATGGAATATGTAATGTTCTGTAAAGCAAAGAACATCTATTTGACTGAATCCACACTCTAACCTGCCTCGATAGAAATTCAATTTTATTTGAAAGAGATTGCACATTATGATGCATTATTTGAATCTTTTGCATGTACCTACACGGATGCTTTTCTGCATCTGACTGTAGTTGCTATTTGTTACATCTCATTTTACCTCGAGTGCGTGGTCCGGAAGGAAGTATGTGTCCAGCAGTGTTAGGAGGTGAGGAAGGAGGGGTAAGATGTAGGGAATGAATAATAGGAGAGGTAGTACAAGGATTAGGTTCAGGGGATAAGGTAATTGGGTCCAAAGGGGTTCCGGAGGATGGAAGAGAACTAGGAGATGTAGGTGGGGATGAATCATGGATAGGATACTGCTGAGATGTAAGGATGTGTTTGGCAAGTTCACTACCGGGTATGTTTTCCGACAAGGTTCAAGTGAAGACCATGCCGGGTGAAGTGTTTTCTGAGAAAGTTAAGCTCAAACCATTTAACGTGTGCCTATCAGATTTTGATTTTAATTTGTTGTTTGCGTGTCTAATTTCTTTGCACAGTGTTGATTCGTTGTACCAGAAGGGCAGAGTCGAGATTACAATGTTCGTGTTTTGGTAGTTAATTCGTGTTTTGTTAGTTTGTAATTTGTTAGTTAGTTCGTGTTTTCGTAGTTAATTCGAAACACTATTATTATATTTCACCGCTGCTCAAATTTTTAACAAAACAATTGAATAGAACTTTATTTTTCATTATAATACGCACTAAAGCTATGGAAGATGTCTTGCGCAAATGTTCTAAAAATGTTCAAAAGTGTTTTTATATGTTTCTTAGTAGTGCATGTTTCGAGAGCGCTCCACGAGATTTCGCATTTCATTCGCCGTGCAGGGTGTAATGAACCGTCAATACACTCTGTTCTTTGAAAATACCAAAACCAATTTAACTGGTGAATATAGATGTCTATACAACATGTGTGGTATATAAATTCATTACTCCACCCCATTTTGATGACTGTGCAACAATAATAATTGTAGTCGAAAAATCTAAAATTAAAAATTTCAGATATATCAAATTATAGCGATGGGAGAAATAAATCAATGCTATAGATACACTCCAGTGTTAGACATGCCAGACACTGAAATTGACTTCAATAAAACGGAGAATTTAATAAAGGAATTAAATAATTATTAAAGAAAATAGAAAATAAGGAATTTAATAAAGAAATAAGACACTTATATTTTGTAAAATTAATTAAAGACCAAATAATTGGAAATTTAGCAAAACTTCCAATGAAGACAAGTACAAAATTTAGTAATTAATTTCAGTAAAACTGTACAGGCAAAAAAGCAAATCAAATCTATCTATACTTCGAATTTTTTAAAGTGACTGATAACATTAAGTCGTCGTTATATCTTCTGCCTTATAAAATTTATCTCTTTTAATTAATTTGCAGGTGCCCTCCAGAAATGACAAGTGCGCCAATGTACGTGAGAAAGTACACGCAAACATTACACGAATTGTGCAATAGTCTCATTTCTCCAATGTACAGAATGTGCCAGAAGAGCTTGCCACGATATCTATTGTTGTGTAAAATTTTATTATTAGTTCAAATAAATATATACGCTTGGTGATAACCTGGAATGAAGTTAATATATTCACAATGGAATCAAAGGGCATGTACGCGATTACATGCCTACCAATAAATTAATGACATTACGAAAGGTGTTTGTTACCACTAAACATGGTTGCGTTTGGTAATTTCTAGAACTGACATTCCATGGGATGCAGATTCATCAGGAAAATCAAATTAAATGATTCGATTTCCACAGTAAATTGCCGCTTACTTCACGAAATCCGCCTTCTGACCACTGATTAATATGTAGCTATACTGCAATCTTCTAAAAGGGCGATAACTCACTGCTACTAACCAAACTTTGTTTGCGCCGTTACTTTTCATTACTACAGCATTAATTCAATACGATACAAAAATTCCCTTTTATCATAACATTCACCATCGCAACTTTTATATAATATAACAAGTTTCCGGAGTCTCAATACTTGGTTCCCGGATCTCGTTACGTGTTTTACACATGCACTACTTCATGAAGTACAAGTTAAGTAAAGACACTAAAGTGCACTTGAAATGAATCTCTAAACAACGAGTACGCCATACACGAGTTTTTAACAGGCCTTAAATGTACGAATGTGTGCGACGTCGAATTGTAAATTCAGTGTCAGGTAAATTACCGCAGCAGAGGAGAAGCGGATGTGTGCAGGGTGTGGAAGGGTTCGTTATTATTTCCCCTATGAGGACAAATTATATGAAACAAAGTGTACAAGAGAAGTAGACTACTGTACAGTATAGACAGGAACATTGCACCAAATAACCCAGCTGCATTTTAGACCATCACAACACAAATTTTCGCTAGGGCATCCTTCTCAACGGGGCTCGTGGTCTCAGATATGTGCTTACCACTATTAAAAATATTCATTTTATCAGGCAGCAATTGTAACAACGATCTTATGCCACGAACCACTTTAAAAACCTCGAAGTACATCTACCTGCTTTTAAGACTGACATGTTTCATCAGTAGATGTGTTCAAGGAAAACAATCTTATTACATTCTCCAGTCGTAGATGAACGGATTCTTCAGTGCCCAGTCTCGCGTAACTGGTGACTCACCATTATAATGATGGCGCACTTTGACCCTGCAGGTGGCAGGCGCCGCCGGCCAGGGCGCTGCGTCAACTGCGGCCGCCAGGAGGCGTTGGCGGCGCTGCTGGCGGCAGGCGTCGACCCGCGCTCCCCGACGCACGCGGCCGCACGGCGCTGCAGCTGGCGGCGCGCGCGGGCCATGGCGAGCGTTCACGCGCTGCTGCCGCACCTCACCGCCCGCCCCGACCTCGTCCTGCTCGCCTCAACCACACGCACAGCGCGGAGGCAGCGACGGCGTTGTGGCTGCAACTCCTGCGGGGCCCCGAAGGGAGCAACTTATTGATGCAGGCCCTTCGCGACGGACGATGCGCCGTGGCGTCAGCCCTTGCGGGCCTAGTGACCCAACAACAGAGGGTGGATGCTGCGAACGTTCTCGCTCAGCCAGGGAACAATTCGAAATGCCTGGGGACTTTCTTGGACGGTGTGCAAAACATGGAGGACAAAACCGAGATTGTGGGTCACTTGATGAACACCACCACCAGCCCTGAAGTTCTCGTGGCCGTCGCAAAGGCGGTTCCGGAAGTGTTCCGCGCGGCGGCTGGGGAGCAGGCGCTGACGCGTGCGGTGGAAGGCGGGCGGTGCCTCCTGGCGAGCGCCCTGCTGGCGGGCGCGGGGGCGGAAGACGCCGGAGCCCTGGAGGGGGCGGCGGAGGCGCGGACGCCGAGTGCGTGCAGGCGCTGCGGGCGAGGCGTGGCGCCTCTGGCCGGCGACCGCTGGCAGACGGCGCTGCGCATTGACCAAGAGCGGGCGGCAGGCCGCGCTGCTGGCGCTCCTAGCGGCGGGCGTTGAAGTCGACGCAAAGGACGCCGAGGGGAGCACCGCCCTCACGTTGGCCGTCGAGAAGGGACACGCCGACTGCGTGGAGGACCTCCTCAAGGCAGGAGCCGACGTCAATGGCAGGATACCAGATGCAAATGAAGATACTGTTTTTGTGGGTGCTGCTTGGTACGGATATGCAGGTAGTCGAATTCTGTAAGTATCACGCGAATGTTGAATTTACAAACCAAAGGAAATACACAGCCTTGATGGTTATGGCGTGGAGAAATTACAGAACATAGGACAATTGCTCTTAGATGCCCATGCAGACGTTAATATCATAAACAAGAGCGGATATACGGCTCTAATATTGGCCACGAGCTTTTCCCATGTGGATATTGTGCGTATGTTGCTGGAGAGTAATGCTGACATTACAGTGAAAAATAATTCCGGAAAAACAGCTCTCGATATCGCCTCCACAAGAGGTTACAAACAAATTGAGCAAATGCTAAGAAATAGGATACAGGTAATTTATCGATAGTGTAATGTTACGTTTAGCTTATTTTCACTCTTTTTCCAAACACTCTAATTGAAAAATCAGTTTTCCATGTAAAGAAATACTAATTGCATCTGAAACTATTAGCCGTAACTCTGAATCAAAACCTAGATTGTAATGAAACATAGTATTTTTAGAGGTAGTTGCTACAAACAAACGAACGGTTCTTTCAGCCCTCCAATCCCACTTTATTTAATATTTTTGGATAGTTGATATTTATGATTTCTGTTTCGAGCACTTTCCAAACCTGGTTGCTCAAATATTACCAAATGCATAATAAAATGTTTATATATTTCTACATTCACTATAATCATTTACTACATATTAACCCGTGCAATTACGTTGTGTAGATGATGCTAAACAGACGTTGTCTTGACAGTGAAGTGAATAGTGCGGTTCGTTTAATACATAGTACAACTTACAAGTATTAAAATAAGTCAATGTAGGGGCTAACTGTTGCTTAACAATTACTACGGTTTTTAAAAATCCTGGCATAAAGTAGATTGACTAAAACATAGAACGATTGCTCTTAGATGCCCATGCAGACGTTAATATCAGAAACAAGAGCGTAAATACGGCTGTAATGTGGGCCACGAGCTTTTTCCATGTGGATGTAGTGCGTATGTTGCTGGAGAGTAATGCTGACATTACAGTGAAAAATAATTCCGGAACAACAGTTCTCGATATTGCCTCGACAAGATTACAAAACAAATTGAGCAAATGCTAAGAGAAATAGGATGTAAGTTATTGATGGATATTGTAATGTTTCACGTTTCTCTTATGAGGTCACTTTCTTTTAAAATACCCAAATTCAAACGTGTGTTTTCACTGTGAGCAAGAAATACTAATAAGTAACTGAAACTATTAGCAGAGACTCTCGAAAATTAGTATTACTAGAACGTTTGAGATAATGTTCAAATGTACGTAAAAATATAAATAAAAATAAAAAAAAACTTGTTTATTTATCTAAAATCCCGTCTAATCCTATTTCATGCGTAAAGTGTGTTAGGGAGCCTTTTCGACTACTTGTTACTTTCTTTTGGCGAGGTGATCAACTGCGTGGAAGGGTGATTTCGTCGAGCTACCCATGCAACGAACTTCCTCTGTTGATATCGCCCTTGACATCACTGATCTAAGGCATTTTCTATGAGGTTAGTGAATTTTCCAGACTTGTTCTCTTGTAAATGAGCGCAGGATGCAATTCTTTGAAGCTAAAGCAATTGACCTTCATTCTGCTATATCAACAGGGATGTTTCCAACTCTACGTCATATGTCCACTCACATATGACACTTCAGCACATCATGCCCAGTAGATTACATAATGTCCCAGCCCAATAAGGACGCCTACACTGAAAGAAAGAACTGGTTCATTACATTTGAAAAACGGTTCTCTCACCCAAATTAATAGTAAAATTTGGCCCAGCTATTTTTTGTGGTGTGCACCGTAGGCATCGTTTGTGGCCCTCTGTAGTGCCCTGAACCACCGCTGTGTCTCCTGAGACCCTTGTTCATGGTCCTCTGAACAACAAATGTTTGCAGTTCGTGAATGACTCTCCAGAACTTCGGTGAGAGTTTTCATAACCCATATTTTTAAGCTACAAGTTCCTACATAAATGGTTATACCAAAAACGCAAAATTTCGCATCAACCCTTGTTTGCATGTACTGCTTACCTTGTTATATCCGTACCTGTAGTTTTAAATTGGTTTTGTAGTAAAAAATTTATACAATTTCGCAGAATTGCATAAATTCGTGCAAGAGCAAAACAATTTAAAACCACAAATATGAAAAGAAACTTTTGAAAACTTGACACTAAAAGCACTTGCTGAATAGAATTAGATAAATAAAAATTAAATCTGAAATAATTTCATTCATATTATTATGTCAAATATTTTCACTCCTAACCTTTAATAGTAAAAAGTTCTCTCTTAAGACTACTACCTACAAAAAACACCAAATTAAGCAAAACACAATATAGAGTATTTTTAAATACGACTGTTGTTAATTCATGTCTTAACATGAAGTATGATAAAAGAGATCAAATTAAAATTCATTGTATTTAAGTATATTATTAATTGTCCCTATAGTGTAGCATTATGAAGAGAATCAGACTGAGTAATCAATAAAAATGAGCCTGCCTCCATTACCGCTGAATCCTTAGAAGTGGGAAAAGGTCAGGATGAAAAGAAAAAAGTAATTTTATTAAAATTGTAATTATTACTTGCAGGTCTCTGTGTTTAAATTCAAAATAGATCGATCAACAAGTTTTGTGGTCCAAAAAAGAGATAAGAAAATATGTAAGTTTTTTTAAAGAAGAAATATTAATTACAAAAGAAAATATCTTTTGTAATTAATTTTTAAGTTAATTCCAAACAATAATTTAAGTTTTAAAATTATAAAGTTCAATGAAAAACTTTAAAATATTGGAGTTAAAACAATGTAATCAAATTTACTCATGAGAATGCTAGTTTCAAATCCAGCAATCTCTATTTATTTTTTCTGAAATGTTATTGGCACCACTAGTGGATCAGGACACATGGCAATTTGTTAGTCAAATGAATATCATAGTCACTGTCAAAACCATAAAACCAAATCAAAAAACACGAAAACATGCGTCTTTTTCGCATCTAAAAGTAATGTTTTTAACAATACTGTGGCCAATTGTCAGATGCATGTACCAACTATTTATACCATTAACCCGAAGTGGATTTGTCTTTGACTCCTCCTTATAGCGGAACGCACTTGGAGGCTTAGTTGTATTACTAGAACTTGAACATAGGGAACGAACGTTCTGATGGTGCCAAGAGTTGATTTCAGTTCTTGATTGCATACAGAAGGAACAGGGTTTATTGAGCTGTCGTTTCACTGCTGGCATTATGAGTGATACAAGGTGAAACAAATCGTATATTTTTACTTTAAACTTTGTGTTCCTATGAGAATAGTTAAATGACATTGTATTTTTATCAGTAAAGTAAAAAGTCTTGAAAATATTACCATTTAGCTGAGCTGGAAACAATTTTTCTAAAATGTTCCAATATTGGGACACCAGGCATGATCGGTACCATTAATTATTATTTCAAAATCATCTAATATATATTTTCTTCTCTCAGATTATTAACAACAGAACAAATAATTGGGATTTTGGAGTAAGATAATGATTACTTCAGTGCATTTATGTTTATTATGCCTCCAGACAATGTATCAGTGTGGAGGACAGCGGGGATGAAGATTGGCAGCACACTGAAAAACCTGGAACCCAACTAAGATCAGAAAGTGAGGCACTAATTATGTGATTCAGTGAGACTGAAAGACTCACATAGGTGACAACTAGAGAGTAATATTGGCTCTGGACACTATGGTGGATCAGGACATGAGAATATTCTCTCTACGACTGTCTCATTTCAAGGTAAGAAAGAACAAAGAAAGTGGGGGGATATTGACATAAATCCTGAGTTTACAAATTTCAACAATGTTACAAGTCACATAAGTATAGTACCAAATGACCCAGTGTTGTTTTAAACACTTTTTTTATGATAACGTTTGGGAATTTCTTCCAATAATGCTCGTTTTGTTCGGTATCAGATAGGTGAACACATTTACACTTTTTTTCCGAAGAAGTAAAATGTTTCGTTGTGTGACCTTTATTCAGGCTGTGTGTGAAATGTTCATGGATTGGGGGTTCTCCCTTTTGAAGATTTTGTAAAAACAAATTACACAAAGTTGTAGACATAACATTTATTGTCTTGGACGTCTCCTTGAGCATTCACCAAGATACAGAATGTCATTCCATAAACACCCATAACAAAAAGAACAAACATTGTACAATATAAAAGAACAAAAAATAACCCAAGAAAAAACTACAAGTTTTCCTCAAATATAAACAAAACTTTGTTTTGTTCTGGAGACAATCATTTTATCCATTTACTAGTTTTCTTACGACTAAAGCAAGAATTGAACATTAGCGCTAATCAGACTTCAAAAAGTAAGACATGACAGTTATGTAAGGTTTAATCAATATTATCACATTCCTTATTGCACTATCCAACTGGTGCTTAAGCATTAAAAACACAAATTGAATTCTTATTTTTTAAGTGCAGCATTCATTGCAAGTTATTTTTCTATTAAATGACACTTAAAGTACATCTCACCTTGACTAAAAATAAAGCAAGTGACTGTCTCTTCAGAACACTGTTCAGTCTCCGGGTCAACACCACAAAGACATTTAAAGTAGAAAATAAACTACAAATGACAAACACATGTTATCACCTCAGAGATCAACATGAACATATTCTTAAAATTACAAGTGTTTAATTGTTGTGCTGAAATAAATGTAGAAATGTAACACATTCTGACTCTTACGTCATACTAAAGCTTCTACATGATCAGTACAACATGATAAATCATCTAGTCTTGTACACTTTAAGAAAATGATACAAGCAAAGATGAAGCATAAATATGAATGTCTCATAACATAAGATTCTTAATTTTAATCAATGTGTAATTTGCATTGATTAAAATTAAAGTATCATAATAAGTACAATAACAATCTGTAATAACCACGTTTGCACGTGGTATGTACCGCGTTTCGTCCAACAAGACTGCCCTACCCCGAGTTTTCAAATTGGAAAGGCTGCGCACACTTTGTTGCAGATCACCTGGTCTACGTGCCATTGCACAAGCCAACTCGGTTTGTAAGTGCCAGCATCCGCTTATCAAAAATAAACAATAGCCTCTATTGTAGTGACTATTACATCAGCACCGACATAAGCTTCTTGCACTCTGTCTTTTTTTAAACATCTCTATTGAATGTTTATAGTTTCAATTTAACAGAAGCTGTGTCTTTCCAACACGGTACAGTCTATCAACAGAAGCATTGATCACAATCTGTAATGTATAAACAAAATGTACAGTACAAATACCGCTTTTCTCAAGATAACCTCACTTAACGACGTCTGACCAAAGACGAAAATCTCTCGCCTCCCTCCTGCCCCCGTGACGTCACAACGGACGGTAGGAAGACCCTCCCCCCTACCTCCTCTACACCCCTCTTGCTGGAGAAGCTGGTGCCGTCAGCGGCGGCGGCGGCGGAGAATTCGTATGTCGAAAATTTCAAAGTTCACAGTTGGAATTCTGATTTATCAGTATACAATATTGTATCAGATAAAGGTTTTGGGAAACGGACTCATCAGACTTATAATGAAGCTGTTAGTTCGCAATCAGAAGATATAGGTTTGAATCGATAGAAAAAATATACTCATTAACAATGACCTAAAACAAAATGACATATTTGCAAAAATAACACTTCGCATTTCCTTACTGAATAAATGATATGAAATATACTGTGTATACGAAACACACTTGTCTACAGATGAGAGCATGGTACTGCATTATGGAAGGCATAGAGCAAAGCAATTCATTTGCGGTAAAGTGTTTAGATATCGCTTTTAAGTGAAAAAAAGGAAGTTCTCATTGTACCAAGTAACACAGGAATATGTAACATTCTTGGGAGATATTGATAGAATGGACGAAAATTTGAAGTGCTAGAGAATTGAAACCAGATCGAAAAGCGGTGATAGCGCCCTGTATTTATGTTTTGCATTGATACTGCTACTCACAATGGCTGGCAGCTATTTAGAAAGACAGAGTCAAAAGGGATCATCTATCTTTCAGATATATTGTTCAAAATTATCTTTAAAAGTTTAAAAGTTGAAGGTGGAAGACCTAAAACTAGCAAATTAATGATATTTTGCATATTAACTTCTGTGGAATTCGATAGTACAAGACACTTGATTTCAATAACCACAAAGCAAGGAAAATATGCAACGTGTAAATAAAACACAAACAGTCGATTTCATAAATGTAACACAAAATTGCATGAAAACTAATTCATACTCCATACTTACTATTTAGCTCTAATTTTGATATAGAAAATAACCAAATTGTAGAATTTTTTAAAGTTTAAATAAAGACAAAATATTATAAATGTGACCTGACTTGTTGAAAAACTCTGGACCCATTCGCGCCTGGTGTTTCAATATTGGAACGGTCCATATTTTGAAAAGGACAACAGAAATAATTATTATTTTCATTTAAAATATAACTATATATCAACTATATCACAATTTATTTGCTAAAATTATAATTATGTAAACCAACTCGAGCATAAATAGATAAAATGCAAACATACATAAAACATTCATCTAGAAAGTCTCTCTTTCATTTTACATGCATGTACTCGTCTAGAAAGGATCTTTTTTCATTTTAACTGGAACCCAATTACCGAGAGCCAAGTTATTCTTTACCACATCTCATCCAAAGATTCCAGCCCTTTCCTTAACATTAAACCATTCCTAACAGTGGATATTGTGTAATGATATTATTTTAGAATTAAAAGAGCATTGAAATCCCTATGATTCCAGCAAACCGAATAAAGTCTATAATTTTACAATCAGCTTCTGGAAAAGGTAAAAATATTCCTATTTTTATGAATTTCCTAATACATATATTTTTAAAATGTTTCCTTGCATTCTTAATACTTCAAAACTGTACGTAATAATTAATAACCAATTTAATTAAGAATCAAATTTACTCAAATCAATTAAGGTAAAAGCTGTATGACTTATAAATAATGCATATTTTCAATACTCTAACAAAGTTTTTATTTGCTCTATGTTCGTATAAACGACAAGCTCAACAAGTTTACAATGAGAAATGTTATCCACCCACTCTTTCTATGAAGAGCGAGAACATACTTTCCCTAGTGCAGTCCTTTCCAAAACTTCTTGTGTTTAATATAAACAGAAAAGAAAATAATATTTTTGTATCCGTACTATTGTTCCCTAAAATTCATTACTTACATTTTTTCTGCTGGTTGATTGTTTTCTTCATATTTCTCTATTTACTCTGACCTTTCAGTTCCAATTCATCTCAGGACTACTGAATTTATTTCTCTGCTCGATTGCAATCACTTCATTCAATGATTCCAGTCCTACCCTAAACATAAAGCATCCCTAACAATACAATGGTGGAAATTGTGCCATGATATTTCTTAACAACAGAAGAGCATTGAAATACATATTAATCCCTGCTATCTAGATGAAGTTCACAATTACATAATCAGGATTGGAAAAGAATCTGAACTTTTTCTAAAAAAAATTACCAACAAATAAAAATTTTGATGTAAAAACTAATTAGTTTATACTTTGGGGACAATGCAAATATCATAAAATAATGACATTATTTCCTTTGTGATTTCTACTGTAGTCTAACTTTTTATGATTTTACTTATTAAAATGATAATTTTTCATACATTGATTTTCAAATAAGAAAACTAAGTAAATTATAACTTTGCATCATTGCTTTCCAAATACATTTCTTGTTTCAAATACTAATAGACAGAAGTCAAAAGAAGAATTTCTACTTTTAGATTTGTGCACTCGTTATACTCTGGTGATTTGAAACTGTTGCAAAAATAATTGTACTAAGAATTGTTTGTTTGATTTTGTAATTTTGGTTAGATGACTTCTCGTTCACTTCCAACCCTTTCTTCGACCCACACATCCCAGCATTCTGAATAAAATAAACTACAGAATACATGAAAATTAATTATTTAAACAATCTATTAAACACACTCCGATTATGAAATGAGAAGTTTGGTTGAAAATGAAATATACATTTTATAAAATATAGTCGCTATCATTTATTTTACAATTGAAGACAGGTATTGGAAACATTCAAATAAGAAATATTATTAACCTCAAAGACAGAAGGCTGAATATAAAACACCATAGGAATGTCCCTATTACACAGTGTGGGAAACAATGCAAATGATGGAAATGCGTGCGCGTTCTTATTTCAATAACAACTTGATGTGATCTTTCTAAAATATACCAGTTTCGAAATCGGAACATTTGAACAAAATATACTCACCGTATTAAACATTACTCAGTAATATTATTTACACTTACCAGCAAAATTTTCAATCATATTAAGACGGTTCATGTTTGTTAGTACTTCTCTGCACTTAAGAGTCCATTCTTTACTGCTTAGAAACTAACACGCACTTCTCTATAACACTGACAACACACAGCCGAATGAATTCACGAACGAAGGACCGGTAGCTGTAGCTCAGTGCATCAACTGGTGTCACTGCAGCGCCTCTAACCGGGAGGTCCTAGGTTCGAGTACTGACGGCGGCAGGATTTTCGACACTAGCTTTTCAGCTAGGTCGAATTCAGCTGCTGTCTGGAGGAGAATTCTAGCGGCCGGCTGCTCTGATCGGTAGTTTTCCGTGGTTTCTCCGATCAACACCAGGCGAATGCCGGAGCAGTACCCTACCAAACGGGGCACGGACCGCGCGCGTTCTGTCCTTCCTCTTC
This sequence comes from Teleogryllus oceanicus, assembly GCA_964035755.1. Lineage (NCBI taxonomy): Eukaryota > Metazoa > Arthropoda > Insecta > Orthoptera > Gryllidae > Teleogryllus > Teleogryllus oceanicus. The sequence continues at coordinate 81,490,806 of CAXIVR010000009.1, forward strand.
CTTGTCCTATCCTCTCCCATTACACACACACTTATACTAACATGCACTGCACTACCACATATTCCGTGAGACCGGTCGGGAGCTTAGAGCTTGTCCCGGCTGGGGCGGTGCCCCGCTGGTGGGAGAGTCCTGGTTAGGGGGTAACGCCACTAGCCGACGCTAGGCGCCGGATCTCACCATCCAGCGGGAGAAGATCACCGCCATCTCCCGAGAAAAAACATACACTACACTAACTGGACTAATGACCGAAGCAGTTGACGCGCCCGGAAACATTAAAAAATCAATCAATCAACGAACGAAGAACTCCCGAGTTCAATCGAGGAAAGGGCTTCCCGCCGAAGCACGTAGGGCAACCTTACCACACTATGGACTTACATACCATGCGCTCTAGCGGCAACCACTTAGAACGTAATGTGAATTAATTGGGCGGTTACAGGTCCCGCGCACTTTTCAACCTCCATGGCTTGGAAGTATGAACAAGCAACCACCGTCACGTCATCTGTGATGATTATTGTCACAATGTATAAATCAATTACCACAACTGGAAGACACAGCCATAGATTTCTGGTTGTGAGTGAGTGGTTGTTCCTTTCAGTGTACCTTAAATACTGATATAAATCTACTTCATTTTAGTGTTTCCTTCATTTAGAGACTAAAATTTACGCCAATTGCTTCATTTGCTTCATTTATAAATATTACCAATATCTTCTAAACTATATAAAATTAGAGTTCATTCTTCGCAATGTAAAATGAAAATGAATTGCAAAGATATGTTGCAAACTGTATCAGAAGAAAGAATACCTCTTTTAGAAAACACAAAACACACACAAAGTATTTGTTCATCTCGCTGGAATGATTTCCCAATATTGGCAATAAAGCCAACGGAATATGTACCTTTATTTTTACAATTTTTTCAGCGCTCTTAAGCGACTTTTCGTTTCTTTATGTAAAAAATTATGTGGTCTCATGAGAACGATCAGAGCTATATAAATTACACCCGCAATGCAAATGTTGAAACAAATAATTAGGCTCATGCAGCCGTACGTCAAATATCAAAACTAAACGGCAAATTCTCAAACTTGATAAAAAAAAGATATACATATAAGGTGCGATAAAACTCTCTCAATTTTGGCGAGTGAAAATATCACACTACAAACGAGTGCACAACTGCTTCACGCTTATACGAGTGAAACCAGTCATCATTTCATTCGGTTTCACTATAAGCGAGTGATATAAATTATTTTTTCCGTGAAGTGAAACAATTGACACCTAGCTGATGAGTGAGTTAGTCCCTTCACTCTCGTTTGAGTCAGCTCAGCGGAGCGTACTCTGAAGTTCAGAGTAGTTCAGAGCCTTAACGCCAGGTAGAGCGGAGCAGAGTACCCATATGGAAGTCACAATGAGATATTTCGCATGAAAGGTACATTAATTACAACAAATTACAACAAAACATTATAAAGATATGTAGTTATGTTTTTTAGCATTTATAATTTAGGTAGTAATTATAAATCGAAAAATATATATATTTATTCAGAACAATATAAAGAGTGGTAAAACTTTGCCAGCAACAGCAGTTGTATTTACTGTTGTTGATCTTTCTTGAAGGAGGTATCCAATTTTCCAATGGCTCCTTCAGATGAAACCGACATTGGATGTCTGAAACCTGTATATTTCTCTATAGAATGCGTTCTGTCCCATCTCCTGCTCAACATTACGGGCAAGCCCGCTCCTTTTGAGTAATCGAAATTGGCTGAAATTTGAAGGTCACTCTCGGTATCTCGAAAACTTATACGATTGTTTGATTATTGTGTTCGGGAGGGTAATTCACTAACACCTTTATTCCCCTATGTGTAGAGCATGTTAGGTGCTGGCGGTTTTCCTCTCTCCCTGTAATCTGATATTCAGCGCCGATGTACACGACGATCTGCGGATTTTCTTTCCTCCACTTATTTCAGTCAGGGGGGTAGCACCCCCAACAGGGAAATGCTCTCAACTCCCACTGGCCGAGATTCTTCTCCATTAGGAAGCAGCTTTTCAAAGATTGGGTCAAGGACTATAAACCAAATGCATCACCCCTAGTGCCCTCGTTGGACACTCGTTAGTGAGTTCCTGACTCGTTTATCTTCCCTCGTGATAATAATAGCTCAGTACGTAAGAACGTACTCGTTCCTCAACTACGATTTGTGTCGGAATCTCAGTCAAAAATATTTCACATTTTCCTAGAGACACAAATTCAGCGGTTGTAACATGCCAAGTCGCATTTTTTGCGCTCGTTGATACGCATATATCCAGAGAAACATGATGATGATAAATCAAATATTTAGTGTGTTTTCAGCACTCCCATTTGTTTATAGTATTACAGAAAATTACTCAAATTCATGGAAACTAGACTAGCGATGCTAAATAAAATGCTTCAAAATTAAATTAAATAATTTGGTTAAGTCCCTATTGTAATTATATTTTCAAAATCGTTGATGTCGATTAACAAATTTTTCTACATTTAAAAACCGCGAAGTGTAAGTCCGTAGTTCCGTAAGAACGCGTTAAAAAACTAGTACATATAAATAAATCTCGTGTGTCAGCCCGTGATTTTAGATTTTTCAGTTTTTTCATGTCGGTTCTATTATTAATGAACCGAAAAGTTGAGAAAAGGTAAACAATTGTACATTAAGCAACCATAAATGGCAGCTGGCTAGAGAATGGAGCAATATCTTAAAACCAGTCCACACTAAGGAAATTAGAAAAATTTACTACCAGAAAATCTGTGCCATTCTGTAGGACCTCTAGTTCTTATTGTTTCGTTTCCTATCTTGTGCTAGATCTGTACTACATGTAGGACTTATCTATCTCTCCTATGATAGCAATATTCTTTCTTTGTTTCTCTTTCCTGGCCCAGGTTTGAGCTACCTACAACAATAGTGGTAGACAACTATCCAAATATTCAATTAAGAAACTTATTCATTGATAACCTATAATTCATTGATAAGTAAAAACAGTTGACCGTCGAGAACAGTGGTGGGAAGATGCATGAGCATCGGGGATCGAGTGAGACGAGACGAGTCGATAAACTCGCATGAAAATTTGTAACAACCTGTGGCTCGCAGCAATAAAAAAATGCTGCTGAACGAACACACAAAATGTTTTTTTAAGTAGCACGCACACTGCTCGAAACTGCAAATAAATTCTTTCGTATAACACTGAAATAAATTAAATATTTTAACACGACCGTCACGAGTACTGTAATAACAGAGTATGGTAGTACTGACAGATACACAATACAATACGATTGCATAGGAAAAACACTGATACCCGTGTGTACTCTCTCACTACTAATTTTACTAATATTTTTAATTTTTCTCCTTCTTCTCTGAAATTTTAATTAAAATTTCAACTATTCCTAACTATTGGATGCGGTTCGACATGTGATGAAGTTTGCCACACTTACCTACTGAGATGCCTCGCCCTGGAAGAGGGCAAGTCCTCGTTCCACAGCAATGTCTCTCTGTCCAGTAGCATAGACTAAAGAGGCATCTTTACTCTATGCCAGTAGCTCCGACGGCGGAGAGAGTATTCACTAGCCCTTTCACTGTTACGCATTAGGTGCGCCGGCCGTCCTGCAGTGCTGAGTCATCTGGCCGCCTCCGCAACCCGTGCGCTGAAAACTTTTTCGTGCGGTCATGTCTTGCGCGCGCTCTCAAAACATCACATACTGTCCATCCTTCTTTTTGATCCGGGCTTTAGACCGGCACGGTCCGTTAACTGTCCAGGGTTCGCCATAGTTCAAAATAATTAAAAATGAATATCAAAATGAAATTAATAGATCCAGAATCCACGAAATCGTACCACAAAACAATGCCAAACGTCTAATACATAAATCGAAAATCAAAACTTACCGCACACTAAAAAAGCAAAATCACAAGTGTGAAGCAGAACTCGCAAATGCGTTGAAAGAAACACGGAGGGTGAGTATACAAAAGGATTTATGAGGGTACTGCAATAAAATTTTGACCCGCGCGCGCTTGGGTGGGCCGCACGCGGGCCCTGGGACGGGCCGCGGTGCAGACAGCCAAATGGCTTCCACAACAAGTGAAAAATCTCGCAAAAGCAGCATTGAAACGCTATCTAGTAGTCACCAAAATAAACTTCAAAGTTTCCAGAACAGGACCCATGTCGCGGCAATCGCCTAATTTCAAATGCGATCTAACAACGGCAACGAGAACCCGAAAGAGCAGCCTGACGCACCGGTGCGTCAGTAGCAGTGCTGGCACGGAAAACTCTGACGCACCAGTGAAGGGGCGGGGGGGGCCGGGTGACGCACGGGGCGCACGGATGGCACACGCGGACGCACGGGTGACGCACGGGTGCGCACGGGTGACGCACGGGTGCGCACGGGTGACGCACGGGTGCGCACGGGTGACGCACGGGTGCGTCGTTCTTCACGAGCAGAGTTCTAATATGTAGTTTTCCCTCAATACCACGCGAATTCCGGAGCAATGCTTTAACAAACGGGTCACGCTAGCGCGCGATCTTTCTTTCCCATTCTCGTTCCCTTTCATCCCCTTACGTACATCAACACATACACTTACATGCATCACACTACCACACATGCGGGACTCTCGACAGGAGCACAGAGCTTGTCCCGGCTAGGGTGGTGCCCCGCTGGCGGAGATACTTGGAGGAGGGAACCTCGATAATCGATGTTCATTTTGGTGCTAGATCTCTCGATCCAACAGAGGAAGAACACCTCTCCACCCATATACGTACAGTACACTTACGGGACTATAAAACGTAGCAGTTGACGCGTCCGGAAACAAGTTAATTAAACAGTCCTGCACACTGCTCCGCTTTGATTCCGCATTTAAATGAAAGTCACGTATCTGCGATGACTACGATTGATTGATTTTTTCGTGTTTCCGGGGGGCGTAAACTGCTTCGGTCATTAGTCCCGTTAGTGTAGTGTGTGTTTTTTCTCGGAAGATGGCGGTGATTTTCACCTCGCTGGATGGCGAGATCCGGCGCCGACCTACCGTCAGCTAGTAGGGTTTCCCCCTAACCAGGACTCTCCCATCAGCGGGGCACCGGCCCAGCCGGGACAAGCTCTAAGTTCCCGAGTTAGCCCTTGCATGTTAGTGTAAGTGTAAGGGGGAAGGATAGGACACGGAGGAGAAAGGAAATATCGCGCGCGGTCCGTGGCTCGTTTGTTAGGGTACTGCTCCGGCATTCGCCTGGTGTTGACCGGAGAAACCATGGAAAACTCCCGATCAGAGCAGCCGACCGCTAGAATTCTCCTCCAGACAGCGACTGAATTCGACCTAGCTGAAAAGCTAGTGTCGAAAATCCTGCCGCCGCCGTCAGGAACCTAGGACCTCCCGGATGGCTCTGAGCCTCATTGACCTCGCACAGTTCGCCTCAATGCAGCGCCTTGAGTGGTTGATGTCAATTGCAGTGCCGCTGAGCGAGAGATCCTAAGGTGCGAACTTCGACTATGTCAGAATTTTCGGCACCAGCTACATAGCTAGGAGGAATTCAGCCGCTGCCAGGAGAAGAATTCTAGCGACCGGCTGTTCTGATCGGAAGTTTTCTGTGATTTCTCCAATCAACACTAGACGAATACGAAAGGTCAACTCTAACAAAGGAGTCACAGACCGCGAGATATCTTTCCTTTCTTGACATATGCTCATCCGTTACTTCCACACATTTACTCGCATTACTCTACCACATATCGGGAGAGCAGTCCGGAGCATAGAGCTTGTCCCTGTGGGAACGGAATCCCGCTGATGGGTGATACCTGGTTGGGAAAACCTGCTATCAGACGTTTAGGTCGACGCTGGATTTCACCACCCAACAGAAGAATATCGCTACTACCTCCCGTGATAAAACCATGCACTACACGGACGGGACTAATGACCTGGGCAGTAGCCGCACCCGCAATCACTAATCAATCAATCAATCCAAGTGAACCCCTTTGCTTCCGCATCAGAATGAAAGTCACACATCTGCGGTGGCTCCGAGCTTCATTGAGCGCCCGTAGTTCCCCTTACTGCAGCGGCGGCGCCCCAGGCAAATCCAAAGCCACGCGCTGTTTTAACGAGCGATGAATGGTCGGGTGCCGCTGTTTACCTCCCACCGTGAGCGGGCAAGCCGTGAGGGGCGGGAGGGGCGGGGCGGGGGTGTGCGCCTATTAATATCTATTGATTGGGGCGCGCCTCGCTGGGCGCGAAAACAACGCACTTGTCCGCGCAGTCAGAGGGGGAAGGAAGTCAAATTGGAGTTGGATGTGCGAGCGGGAACGAGAGCGGAAGTGGGAGTGTAGGCCTTTTCACTATTTTCATTCATTCACTCACTCACTCATTCACTTTCTCTCTCAAACTCTCATTCACCTCATTCTTTCATTCGTTTACTTTATCTACACGTTTACTTTATCTACACGTTTGCTTTATCTATACATTTAGATGGTGGGATGAAGTGATGGTGATGTGAAAGTGGGATGATGTGAAGAAATGACGTGAGGTGAACTTGGTAAGAAATGAATGGTAAAGTGGAACTTGGTATGTAATGAAATAAGGTGCCATGAGGTATTGTGTTTTATAGTAGGATGGACCAAAAATAAATTACGTGAGTGGAATCAAGTCAAGTGAGATGAGCTGAGGTGAGGTGAGGTGAGCTCAAGAGACAGTAAGGTAGGTATGAAGCGAGATGTGCATTGATTCGTGGCGAGGCGAGGTCACTTGAAGTGAAGTGAGATGAGATGACATAGCGTAAAGTTGAATGACTGATAAGGTGACTCGAGGTGCTGACGGAAATCTCAACGGAGCAGCTAGGTGAGTCTTATTGCGTCAACTGCTAAGGCCATTAGTCCTGTAAATGTAGTGTATGTTTTGAGATGGTAGGAAGGTGAGGGTGATCATCCCCCGTCAGACGGAGATATCCAGCGCCGACCTATTTGCTTTCCTTCAGTATTGTGCACCAGCTGAGCAGCACAAGGGGGGGTGCAAGCTATAAGCTATTGAGTAGTCTCCCAGCGTGCGTGGTAATGTAGTTGTGAGTGTAAGTGCGTGTATAGAACGAGGATATGACAAGGGAGAGGAAGGAAAGATCGCGCGCGGATCGTGCACTATGTTAGAGCTGCATTAGCCTAGTGTTGATCGCAGAAACCAATAAAAACTACCAATCACAACAGCCAGCCACTAGGAGTCTCCTAAATACAGCGTCTGAATTCGTCCTAGCAATCTAGGTAATGTCGAAAATCCTACCGGGAGCGGTAGCTCAGTGCATCAAGTGATGTCAAGTGATGTCAAATTAATCGGGAGGTCGTAGTTCCGGTCCTGGTGGCGGCAGGATTTTCGACACTAGCTTTCCAGCTAGGTCGAATTCAGTCGATGTCTGGAGGAGAATTCTAGCGGCAGGCTGCTCTGATCGGCATTTTTCCGTGGTTTCTCCGATCAACACCAGGAGCCAGTCCAATCAACACCAATGATCAACTCCGATCAACACCAGTGCCGGAGCAGTACCCCACCTAACGGGCCACGGACCGTGCGCGATCTTTCCTTCCTCTTTCTTGTCATATCCTTTCCCCTTACACACTTCCACTAACATGCACTACACTACCACATATTCCAGGCGACCGATCGGGAACTTAGAGCTTGACCCGGCTGGGGCGGTGTCCCGCTGGTGGGAGAGTCCTGATTTGGGGGAAACCCCACTAGCCGACGGTAGGTCGGCGCCGGATCTCGCCATCCAGCGGGGGAAGATCACCACCATCTCCCGATAAAAAGCATGCACTACACTAACGGGAATAATGACCAAAACAGTTGTCGCGCCGGGAAACACGAAAAAATCAATCAATCAATCGAAAATCCTGCCAGCGTCGGGACTCGAACCCTGCGGCTTCCCAGTCAGAGCCACCGACGCCGGAGTGTCGGATTGGGTTAGTGGCGAGGCAAGCAGTGGGGAATACCCACAGCGCCCACTGTCATGCGAACCGCGAATCACCACGCCCTCTCCAGTGGCGGCACGCGCCATCCATATTCAGAGGGCGCTGCACCCCCCTCTCCCCCCTCCACCCCCGAGATTCACCCGCCAGCACGCACTCTCTTCTTTATTACGCGCACCTTCGCAGCTTATGAAAAAGTCCCGAGAGGCGGACACGGCAGGGTAAGTCCATTATATTTTTGTCTTTCGCTGGAAATCAGTTTTGTAATAAAAATAGTAGAACTACTTTTTCCAACATTACCATCACTACCATCATTTCACTATTACCATTATCACCACTTTTTTTTACCATTACCATTACATCCTGTGTTGTGTCGCCTACGCGAAAACTTTTTTTAAAAGTATTTTCTGTGTTGAAAATTTCTTTTATTATTCATTTCTTTCATGCGTAGCTTTGTTCAAATATGTTCTTACAGTATGTGGCATTGGAATTAACAATGAGTTGTACTTGCTGATAATTTTATACTCTCTTTTAACATATAATGGCCTTGTATGTTAATTTCATACGGGATATGAACTGGTAATATTGCAAGTTCAAAATTATAATCGTCGCAAAAAGAACGTGGAAGGCATTGATGATGCAAGTAGAGTTTACTACTGCTACATTTCTTACGATTTTTTCTAATATACATAAAGATAACCTAGAAGCTGTTCTTCTGGGTGAGTCTCTATTATATAAGATCATTCTAAATTAGTTCCGAAAATATTCTGCAACTACATTTGATTCTTTCCCGTATTTGCTTAACATTTTCATATTTTTCTCCCCTAGATTTTAAAGAGATAATAACTCCACAAACAGTATAATTTGTGTTTATTTTCACTTCTGTAACTCAACTATTAATCTCTTGTATGCAAATCTAACAAAACATTAAAAGCCGACGAATTTATATGTTTATGTGAATAAGGTGTTCGTTTAATAAGAATACGTTCTGGGTCACATTCATCTGAAAATCGGTATTTGTACACTTAAGAGAAGTCGTACTTTCATTCATTCTCAAAAATTACAGTTTTCGTTTCTCCGTATTCACTTGAAATTCTTCAAATTTAATACGTTCCAGAGCAATACTGTTTGTAGGTTTTTGTAAATTTATTTTTAAAAACTGATAATAGGCCATATGGATAACTTAAAATGAAATATGCAGGGCGATTCATTTTTTTGTTCACATTAACTTCACTTGTTCAGTTAAAAATGTCAACAACAGTGCTGCCAACGTCTTCTTTAATTGAAAAATATATTTTTTTAAATTAAAATGAACGATTGCATTGATTTGGGACTGAAACTAAGCTCTTCGATTGTAGCATTTTTATTGTTTTGTATCGAAGACATCCGAAGACCCAATATTTTATTTGGAAATTTTTGGTTTGGTAATTATATTTATTAAAATTATATTTGATCACGATTCATTATAACATTTGAAACCTTTTGCTGAACTTCGCTGCTTTTCAAAACAAAGGGTTGGGCTCCAGGGGTTTTATAAATATATTTTTTGAAGTTTTAATAGGTAAAAAGTGTACTATGTTTTGCAAAACTGTGTAATCAAATTAGTCAAGAATTATAAAATAGCGATAATTTTAATTTAAATTTCTTTTTTAATATCCCAGTTTTTAAAAGCCAGCTCTTCATGTACTGCTCTTTCCCGCACTTGGGTAGTGTCAGCTTCCGTATAATTGCTGAGTAATCTCTACTTCGTCGGTCGGTCGGTCGGTCGGTCGGCGAACGCTTTGATATCGTCCGATTATTGCTTTCGTTTATCTGGGCCTTCGATTGGCATGCCCTCTGTTTTTCACCCCCGATAACGATTCGTTAATGCAGCCGTTATCTCTTAGAGTAAGCATCAATAACATGATTCAAACTCCCATTTTCTCGTGATATTTTCAATCAACTTCAGCTCTTTCCAAATACCTTCTTTGATTATAAAAGAAATGAAAATTGGAAAAGATTACGTGCGGATTAAAAATTGGCAGTGATGTACAATTTTACTCTCGATATTAAAATTGATTAGTTATTGCTTAGATGTCGCAAAAATAAAAAAAATACATTGAGCAGTTTTATTCTGAAGAGTCCATCGGGTGTCTGTTCGTAAGCTTAGCTTTACATGCGTTCCCGAGTTCGTTTCTCGGTCGCAGCAAAAATACAGATGTAGATTTTGAGCTTTCCTTAGAAACATTCCAGAGCCTATAATTGAGTAACGAAAGAAAATCTCAGGCCGGCCATGAATGCTAGATTCGGTGAAAGGAATACATCGTGCTCGACAAATTACTCTCCTCCTTCCAAGCGTGGATAATAAATAAAAACATTTCAAGTCTGATAATACCACTAGATAGCAAAATATTTGATTAATTCCACCCTAAAATGTCCAATAAATATATATTTTGAAGATATATTGGATAAAAAGAATGGTATGGAAACATAAAGTAACAAATTTGTAAAAAACAAAGCTCTTCCTGTTACAGGAAAGAGGACAGGGAACACTAATGACTGAATCAAATGTAAGGTCAGTACGTTCTTTACGTAAATAGTACCGAAAAAAGTCTTTGGCGTACGAATCATATGAATGTTCACGGAGGAGGCAACGATAGGAGCAGAGTTTTAAAATAGTGCACCAAAGACTTTTCGAGACAGTCTCGAAAGTAGCTCATTGTTGGCTGTTTCTCTGCAAGAAACTTTATCATTACAGCTCAATTATAATAAAAGCGTCTTGAAATGAATCTTTTTGTATAACAGCATAACGATTTTTTCTGTTGCAAGAAATCATTCATAATTGGGCATTTTACGGCACAAATAATGACGTATTATATTTTACGGCACAAATGATTACGTCTTCACACATTCAACCAATCGCAACGAGATAATTGTGGATAAGTAGTAGTGAACGGAACAATCCACCTATTTTCTTGCAAAAATGTAAAAAAAATCCGATACGTCGCAAGAAAGTTGTTTTGCAAAATTAAGTTTGACCCTCACATAAATTTATAATACTGTTATACAAAAAAGTGTATGCAACTCCATTATAATGTTGCTTCATTGCATTCACTCCTAACGGCGCTCTTTTTCAAAACATGCACTCATTGAAATAAAGCTTAGCATTATAAACTAATTGCAAAACCTAATATTCCCCGACTCCACTATCACCGACTTATCACCATGTAACTGCAGTCCATGATGAACATATGAGCCTTATATAATATTAAATGTTCGTGACTGAGTGTTAGGTAACTTATTATAGATCTCGCTTGTCAATATACCTAGAGCTTTTACTTGGAGCACAAGCCACGTCTGCATCTAGCTAAGTAACAAACTCATAACATCAAGCCACGTAGCAAAAGTTCCATGCCAAAATATACTGAGTTAGCTTTCAATACATTCAAAACATGCGCTTATCAATTGATATTCTATTTGGAACTATTTCCATTAATTGTAATTGAACAATCTATTAAAAAACTCTTTCCACTTACCCAGGAACTTTCCACTCACTCAGAAAAGAATGGGAGAAGCACTTTTTCTGTGACACTTCTCACATCTCGCCACTTATAAAATTTTCAACATTCTTTCACAAATCTTTTTTTTTTATTTTAATGGAAATACGTTAACAGTCGCGGCTATTGCTTCTTCTAATATATAGGGCGGAGTTCCTGTTATTTCTAAATTATCTTCTATTTCAAGATCCACTTTATCGATAGAAACTGACATTTTCTTTACAATTAAAGAAACCACAAGAACAATTATCAATAACTATGTGGTCGTGCTAGCAGAACAAACGATCAACGGATAAGCACACTACATTTCAAGTTAATGATATTATTTTATTAGAGGAAAAGGTGCATGAAAAAGGGTCTCGATTTACATTCTGTACATCATTCAGCAAAAAAGTCCCTTTTCATGACTCGGCAGAATTACGCGCTTCGGCCTACCGATCTCTGCGAGTGAACTCTCCAGTCTTGTTATGAAAAGGTTGATTTTCTTGCCTTATGATGTCAAATACTATTACTTTATTCCCTTTTATTCACAAAAGAAACGCAAGTACATTTTATTCAATTATTATGGTTTTCTCATCTTGTGTAGAACGGTTGATTAGACATTTTGAACAATATTAAAATTAAATTAATAAGATACATTAATCGAAATGTACTTTTTTATTCTTGATTTTTATTATTATTTAACATTCCCTACTTTGCACATCCACAAAACGTATAACGATCAATAAAGTTCCAAAAGAAAAAATTGATTTTGCGAGAATTTTTTTTAGAATTGGGAGAACATTTTTTAGAATGCGAGACCCTTCATGACAAATCATACAAAGGAGACAAGAGAGGAACAACCATGGCCAAGCTGGGACTCGAATCGGCGTCCCTTTGGAACGAAGCGCTGAGCCGGTACCCGCTCTCAGCCACCTCGGCCATTCAGGTCGGCTATTTATGAACTTACCAGGACAAAAAAATGCTGATTTAAAGATTTATCTCTTCAAAGTAAGATAGTTTCTACACTAAAAATTAATTTAACCAGATCCACCCCTTTGCCACATCGTTCAGGAAACTACAAGTAATTAAATTATTTCTGGAGAATACCGCAAAGACATTGAACGGAATCTCCTTTCGGTATCGGAAGAAAGGATATTGCTCTAAATCATGATATTTGTGTTCCCGGCATCTCTCATAGAGGAACATACATGACAACCTCGCAGCAACGTGCACAACCTGAAGCAAGCACGTAACTCGGAGCAAGGAGCAATTCAAGAAGTGTCGTTTTATTATTTATTTATTTATTTATTTATTTATTTATTTATTTATTTATTTATTTATTTATTTATTTATTTATTTATTTATTTATTTATTTATTTATTTATTTATTTATTTATTTATTTATTTATTTATTTATTTTTATTTATTTATTTATTTATTTATTTATTTATTTATTTATTTATTTATTTATTTATTTATTTATTTATTTATTTATTTATTTATTTATTTATTTATTTATTTATTTATTTATTTATTTATTTATTTATTTATTTATTTATTTATTTATTTATTTATTTATTTATTTATTTATTTATTTATTTATTTATTTATTTATTTATTTATTTATTTATTTATTTATTGAGTGATTGGAAATTACACAGATCAGTACTAATTACTATCTCATGTGCATTTGCTGGCTTACATTGTTACTTATGCTAAACTTAACACTAAAAACTTAAAAATAAACTACCTTACTATAGGTGTAGGAAACTACAAGAGCCCCTACTGTGGACAATTAGAAGATAAAATGTTCAAGAACGCTTCGGCAGGAAATCTATTCTTAATTCTAGTAGGAAAGTCAATTATAGTGGCCAGGTTGTAGTGGACGGCTCGGTTAATTGTATTTGGGTTGGAGTAAAAATTATTGGAAAGATGGGCAATATGTTTTGATGATCGGTGATATATTCAGTACTTTATGAAGTTGGGCGTTAGAGATGAACCATGGGGCATGTGTTGCTAATCTGAGGAATCTATTTTGTACAATTTGGAGTTTATTAATGTTAGAAATAGATGCATTGGTCCAGATGGGACATGCGTAGAGCATTAATGGTCTGACTATTGCTTTATAAATTGTAATGGCATTTGTTAGGGATAGCCGGCTTTTGGAGTTGATAAGGCATTTTAGTTGAGCTATTTTTATTTTTGCTTGTTGTTTTTTGGTTGGTTTTTGGTGTCCGGAATTTTTTTAATGTGAAGGGGGGGTTTTTTTTGAATTTAGGGCGCGTAAGGGACTTATATTCCCGAGGGCGACACCTTTCTTGTTTTCCTTTTTCTTCGCAAATCGGTCACCTCAGAACCACGCGAACGTACAACTGTGTCCACCTAGGCTCAGTGATATTTTCCCGGAGATAAATGCCGTACACTTATTATTTGGTGATCAGCATTTCCATTCTGAATCCAATTTTAAAACCCAATGTTGGCAGCCCCGGCGGGATGATGTATGCAATGAATGGAAGATTACGAGCATATAGACACACACTCAAACATCAATGTCGCAGGCGGGATTCGAACACGCGACCCTTCAGGCATGAGGAAGCTAAGTCTTACCAACGTCGGCTAACCGGACCGGCTGAACCACATGTTTATAATTGTTATATCATATTTATTTCGGAAAATTTCTCCGTAAAAAATACATGAAAGTATGGATGATGCCAATAGTTATAATTTTGTACAGCTATTTGTTTCTACGCTTTTTTGCTAATATGCACAAAGATTCACATAAAAGATCACCTATAAACTGTTATTCTGCGTTACTCTCTAATCCTGCTATAAGATCATTCTCAATTAGTTCTGAAAATCTGTAGCAAATATTTTACAACTGCATTTGATTCTTTCCCGGATTTGCTTAACACTTCTATATTTTTGTCACTTAATTTTTGAAGAGATTACATTGTACAAACCCAGAGTAATTTGTCTACGCTTCTTCTTCTGCAGTTGCTCTATTAATCGTTTAGTAAACCAATCTATATTAAACGGTGGTTTTGTATGTTTGTCTAAATAATTTATTAGTTTCGTTTAATAATAATTAGTTGTAAGTTACATTCTTTTGAAAATCGGATGCAGAACGTAAATGTGGAAAATAGAACATGAGAATGTTCATTCATTCTCTAGGATTACTCACAAATTTATTTTCTCCATATTCACTTCAAGTTCTTCAAAATTTAATAAGTTACAAGGCAACACTGTTTGCAGGTTTTCGCAAATTTATTTTTGAAACTACAGTAACACGAATGAAAATAAAATGCAATCTATCGCACGGATCGGCTGGTAATTCACTTGATCATTTAAATATGGCAATAATCAGCGTTGTCATTCTCGGGAAAGAACATTATGGCATTGTGAAGCGTTTCTGCCTCTGGTATTTTATCATCGTCACCTACATAGATTGATTTAGATGACGTTGGTTTAATTCCCGGCATATCCCGACATTCCCGGGTTGTGGTTGTTCTATTCTTGTCGCTGGCGACTTAAACTTTCCCGACGCTAACTGGAAACGGGAGGTATGCGACAGGAAAATTCAAAAGCCCGTCAATCGACTGGTATGGGAGCAGGGATTAACGCAGGTTGACCAACCCACACGGCAGAGCACAATTTTGGACATTTTCCGTGTTTACCCTGCAGAAATGTTCCTTTCTTGCGGCGTTCAGGGGATTAGCGACCATAAAGCAGTTATGGTAGAAGTACAAACAAACGTAATTACGCGACTTAAGGTGAAAGGAACGATAGTCAAGCAATATAGAAAAGCAAACGTGGATGGTTTACGTAGGTTCTTAAGAAAAAATTACGACTATTTTCTAAGAACAGAAGGGGGTATGGAGGAACAATGGGGTTACAGTAATCGTAGGTACAGCAATCGCAGGTACTTCTTTACAATCGTAGGTACAGCTTTAAATACGTTCGTTCCTTGCAAAGTACTAAAAAGTAGTCCTGATCCTGAATATTATAACGGGGTGACACGGCGTTTAAAGAGAAAAGTTAGACTAGAATTTAATAGGAGACATCGCAGCATTGCTGACATGATAACTTTTAAAAAATAGTACAGGGAATTAGAAAAAGGAAAGAAAATTTCGCATGAATTATTTTTAAGAAATAGTTTGGAGATAGGAAGAAATATTTGGTCAGGCCTTTACAAATATGTCCGCAGACGCCGGGGGAGTAAGGAAGAAATTCAGGAAATTCGAGACGCAGATAACGCGCCACTGCACGACGACCAAGCGAAAGCAAATGCGTTCAACGCGTATTATGTATCGGTATTCCAACCAAAACGGGCGCAGGAGCAAGTTCATTATTTTCCAATAGAACACCAGTTCAAGCTTCATGCATGGGAACTCCGCAAACGAATAAAATCACTGGAAAACGGTAAATCACGCGGACCAGACGGCATCTCGACAGATTTTGTTAAACTCGGTGGGGAGGCAGTATTGCTGTATTTGTTAAGATTGTTCAATGTTTCTATTAATAATGCATGTTTACCAGACGATTGGAAGACAGCTACAGTGGTCCCAATTTTCACAAATGGTGATAAAACGAAAGTTTCTAATTATAGACCAGTATCTCTCACATCAGTAGTATGCAAAATAATGGAGCATTTAATAGCCGGGTACATTCGCTACGAATGGGAAAAAGCGAGCTGGATTTTTCACGGACAGCATGGGTTTAGAAGTACATATTCGTGCAAAAGCCAAATCGTTTCTCTTTTTGAAGATCTAGCTGACGAAGTTGACGCGGGTGGGTGGGTGGATGCAATCGTAATCGACTTCGCGAAAGCATTCGACGCAGTAACGCATAATCTACTTATCAGGAAATTATTAACTTCAGGAATTGACGCTAGAGTTGTGAAGTGGGTATTGAATTTCTTAGAGACAGGAAACAAAAAGTTCGAATTGGCACTCAGTTTTCGACTACGAGTATTGTTACTTCAGGGGTTCCACAGGGAAGTGTTTTAGGGCCATTACATTTCTTAGCGTACGTAAATGATCTCCATTTTAACATACTATCAAAGGTGCGTTTATTTGCAGACGATTGTGTTATATACCGAAAAATCAAAAGTAGCGCTGACGAACAAATATTACAGCAGTATTTAGAACATTTACGTGATTGGACTAAAAAAAATGACATGGAAGTAACGAATCGAAAGGCAAAGCAATAACGCTCCCAAGAGTCTAATCATATAGATACTAGATAGATATAGATATATACATATAGATAGCTACTTAGGCATTCATATAGATAGTAAATTAGGGTGGGAGAAGCATATAAATCAGGTAGTAGGAAAAACGTGGAATTCCTTGCATTTTGTAATGCGAATTGTAAAGAAAAGGTCTGCAAACGCAAAAGAATTAGCATATTTTCCGCTGGCTCGCCCTCTCATGGAATACGGAGTGGCATGTTGGGATCCATACAGAAAGTCGCACAGGAATAATCTCGATAGTATACAGAGGAAAGCGAATAAGTTTACCTATAGAACTAACGCAATAAAAATGGCATGGTTACCTCTATAAACAAGAAGAACAAGGGCAAGGCTTTGCGCTCTTCATAAATCGTACGTAGGTCAACCGGCTTGGAAGGAAATTCAGGTTAGACTAGAAAAACAGAATGATTTCGGCCGAAGCGATCACACTCAATAAATTCGAACAAGGAAACAAAATTCATATTTTGGGAAATTTTCTTTTTGTAACAGAACAATTAAAGATTGAAACAGTTTACCCGCAGCAATTTTCAAAAGCTTTTCCTTTAAGTGCCCGAAGCTTTAGAAATAAGTTAGAACAATATGAGAGTAATAGACATTAAATGAGTAAGTGCTGTGAAGTGCTGGGAAGTGCGGTAAAGCACAGTGAAGTGAAGTGAAGTGCTTGTCAGTGTAATTCAAAGTAAAAACAGTGTAGTGTAGTGTAGTGTAGTGCAGTATAGTGCAGTGCAGTTAAATGTAGTGAACGCGATCAATGAATTTAAAAAAGTAACCAATATTTATGTAGCTTGTATTAAATTTTAGCATCACCGACATATAATTATTGGATATCATGACAGAGGTCAAATATTTGTAATAATAATTAATATTAGTGATAGTATGATTATTGCATGTTCGGCTTGTACTGTACTCCTTTATTATTATTGTTATTATTGTTATTGTTAATAGTTACTATTATTGTAATTATTGTTATTTAACTGCCACCGGGTCATACGCAATTGCAGTTAAAATAAATGTAGGTATGTACGTATACTCACTGAGATTGCAGGGCCAATAAACACAAATGCACGTTTTGGGAAATTTCTCTGAATTCTCTTGCCTGGTCCGAAAACAAATTAACAGTTCTTCCTCAGGAGATAGAGACGCGTCGAATGTCTTGATTGATGGGAGGAGAAGAGGTCTAACAGTGAGTGACGGATCCGCACAAGCAAGTGCATGTGCACACGCGCACACACGCGCACACACGCGCGCACACACGCACCGCGCACACACGGCACACGCGCGCACACCGCACACGCGCGCACACGCGCCACAGCGCGCACACGCCGCGCACACGCGCGCACACGCGCGCCACACCGCCACGCGCACACACGCGCACACACGCGCGCACACACGCGCACACGCGCCACTCATGCGCGCACACACGCGCACACGCGCGCGCACACACACGCGCACACACAGCGCACACACCCCACACGCACACACCGCACACAGCGCACACACAGCCACACACACGCGCACACACACGCGCACACACCGCGCACACACACGCGCACACACGCGCGCACACACACGCGCACACACACGCGCACACACACGCGCGCACACACACGCGCACACACACGCGCGCACACACACGCGCACACACACGCGCACACACACGCGCACACACACGCGCGCGTGTATTATATAGTTATATTATAGTATTATATAATAAATACTTTAAAAGTTTTTTTTTAATTTAAATAATAAGACTTGACGTTTGCTCAACATTCTCAAAATGAATATTTTTTTCAAAATGTTCGCGGCAGTGTTTGAAATTTCTTTAGTATTAAAATAAAAAAAACTGCATTGTCAAGCCATTAATTTTTGTTTTTAATTACATTCAAAATTTTACACATTAAGATATTATGTAGCCACAGATATGATTTTCCAGGTATAGAATGTTCACGCCGAAGAGAAAACGATACACTTTATAACTCTAGTAAAATAAATTCCGCATTACTTTCTCCTAATAGAACTGTTTGATGAAAAATTTAGGGGTTTCTTGCAAGAACTAAACAAGTCCCAAAATTCAGATTTTGATATTTTTCACTAAGTTATTCCCTAAACCTGGCGCTATCTAATGAGATATTTCCTTTCTGGAAGTGCCAAAGACATTAACAGATATATGGCGGGGAAAAACAGCTACATTAATTTGCACGTCTACACTGTAAAGGTTTTGTTCTCTTGAAAAATGCCGAGTTTGAATTAGTTTTGTTAATGTAAACCGTTTAAAAAGAAACAGAAATCTGTATTTACAACACTTGTTTGTCTTTTCACTCAAACTAAGGATTTGTTTACACATTTGTATAAAAATACGTACTGAAATAAATACGAACAAAGTTCTTCTTCACTAATTCTCTGAAACATCATAATGCATCAATTATTTCAGGAAGAAGTATTTTCAGGAAGAAGTACGATAAACATTTAAATCATATCAGCTAAAAAATATTTTCTAATTAATCTAGTAAAACTGTGGATTTTTCGCTCATCTGCCATACACGTTGCATACGACAATGCACAATACACATCCCTGTTTTGCTCGAACCAACGGTCATCCGCTGCGAACATGAAACCATGTGTCAAACGCCCGTCATGATTTTTTGCCGGGAGATTGCTATCCTTTGTGAGGCGGGACCTGCAGCACAGAGATTAAAAAGGAAGCACACATTAATTGTATGCGAGGCAATGCAAATCAACGGAACCGATTCCCGGAACGGTTCCCTTGGTTATTTCACGTGTGGGGAGGGGGAAGCAGGCAGAGTCGAAAGTTGAACCGTCGGATACAATCAGATAACGGGACAGAAACAGGAAACTGAAGAACCACTTGAACAAATGGGATCTAATGGGTAAATATGTATAGCGGTGTCTCCGAATATACCTTACAAACTTGTAGCGCATGTAGTAGAAGGAAGAGTAGAAGAAGGAACCGGGATCGGTGACTCAGTACAACAACTGATGTCCCTGAAGTGCTGACCGGGAGACCCCAGGTTCGAGTCCCGACGGTGGCAGGATTTTCGACATTAGCTTTTGAGTTAGGTCGAATTCAGTCGCTCTCTGGAGGAGAATTCTAGAGGCCGGCTGCTCTGATCGGTAGTTTTCCGTCGTTTCTTCGAATCAACACCAGGCGAATGCCGAAACAGTACCCTAACAAACGGGCCACGGAACGCTCGCGATCTTTTCTTCCTTTTACGTGTCCTGTTCTCACACCTTACCTTCATACACATTAACATACACTACACTATCACACATGCCGGGAGACCGGTCGGGTGCTTGACTCGGCTAGGGTGGTGCCCCGCTGGTGGGAGATACCTAGTTCAGAGAAGACCCTGCTAGTCAACGGCAGGTCTGCGCCGGGTCTCGCCATCTAGCGGGGGAAGATCACCGCCACCTCCCGATGCAAAATACAAGCACCACATTTACTAGACTAATTACGTCAGTAGTTGACGCGCCCGGAATATCATTCAATCAATCAAAATCGACCACATTCCTTCCCGATTCTGATTGATCGATTGATTTTTTCGTGTTTCCGGTGCGTCAACTGCTCTGGTCATTAGTCCCGTTAGTGTAGTGCACGTTTTCTTCTCGGGAGATGGCGGTGATCTTCCCCCACTGGATGGCAAGATCCGCCGCCGACCTACCGTCAACTAATAGGGTTTCCCCCTAACCAGGACTCTCCCACCAGCGGGGCACCACCCCAGTCGGGACAAGCTCTAAGCTCCCGACCGGTCTCCCGAGATATGTGGTAGTGTAGTGCATGTTAGTGTAAGTGAGTGTGTAAGAGGAGAGGATAGGACAAGGAAGAGGAAGGGAAGATCGCGCGCGGTCCGTGGCCCGTTTGGTAGTGTACTGCTCCGGCATTCGCCTGGTGTTGATCGCAGAAACCACGAAAAACTACCGATCAGAGCAGCCTACCGCTAGTATTCTCCTCCAGACAGCGACTGAATTCGACCGAGCTGAAACGTTAGTGTCGAAAATCCTGCCGCCGTGGGGAGTGTAACCTAGGACCTCCCGGTGAGAGGCGCTGCAGTGGCATCAGTTGATGCACTGAGCTGCCGCTCCCGGTCTTTCCGGTTCTGGCTGGTTCGTGACGCAGCAGCGCGTGTTGGAGGCGCGTACGCGGAGGTGCTACCTGGTTGCCCTCCTGACAGGTGTCTCCTCACTCTGGGCCTAGAGCGTTGGCAATGAAGAAAAGTGTTAAGCGACTTTTTTTATTTATTTAGTCAAAAACAGTCAAACACTGTATGTGACGTATGGGGGAGAAAATCATCTGCGCACGCTTTCTTCAGTTTCAGAATCCCTTCCCAACAATTTTACTATTAATAGTTGAAAGATGAGAAATAATAATAATAATAATAATAATAACAACAACAACAACAAAAACAACAACAAATTTAAAAAAGCGAGGGATTAACATTTCAAAAACTAGACATTTTCGTTGCCTAATTATAGAAAACTTATTTTTAGCGGTAAAGGAACAAACAGATTAGATTTTTCTGTATTGTTAACAAAATAGAAAACTCACGCTAAGCTCTACTACCACTATAAGCAAAAGGAAAGTTCAAGAAAACGTGCGCATAGTGAAGCTACATTGAAGTGTTGATGTAAGTGGAATATTTCAAATGTTTTGCGACAGCCAGTCAGAATAATAAAGAACTTAGAGACGGGTTATGATTTCCACCGTTAGGAGGAAAGGTTCCTGCGGTCGGAAAAAAACAATTTCCCCTATGTGAGCTTCTAATGCTTTTCCAGATGCTGTAGTTGATGCCTTTTCTTAATATATGCTTCTGCACATGTCTGTAAATGACACAACTCGTTATTAAAATCATAGAAAGCTCAAAAGAGGCACAAACCGTCTCCCACTCCAAAGACCAGAAAAGGAAATAGATTTCTTCACTATTGGTAAACGATGCCTGAGCATAAATATTAGAAACAACAATGGCATAGGGAGGGGTAGAACATGATTTTTACCTGCATTTTTACATGTGGCATTGCTTCTTATTGATACGAAACGTGATTTACGCAGGTGTTTGGTAGATTCATGAAATCTTTGAAAGCATCTGTGTGACCTGTGGTACATCTGTGCATAAGGAGTAGCCTAACGGTCAGGGGCAAACGTCGCACGTTACTCCGTTTTCATGAAAGTTACTACTTGACAGGAAGTGATACCAGCTTAGGAGACTCTGAACATCAATTAATGTTACTGAAGTGCATGTAACCGTGAGATGCTTTGGTTCGAGTTCCGACGATGGCAGAATTTTGGACACTACCTACATAGTATATTCAATCTGATGGACAGAATCCAATCATTTAGGAGTAACTGGAATGATCATATCCAACGCATGCCTCCAAACAGAATTCCCAAAATAATGTACACATATAATCCTAAAGGAAGAAGAAATGTTGGCCGCCCCTTAACAAGATGGAGAGACTCACTCTCTTGATGTGGAAACAGACCTTAAGGCCTAAATCCATGAAGCAGAAGAAGAAGAAGAAGAAGACCTACATAGCTTGGTCGAGTTCAGCGGCTGTCTGGTAGAGAATTCTAACGGCCGGCTGCTCTGATCGGTAATTTTCCGAGGTTTCTCCGATAAACACCAGGCGAATGCCGGAGACTATTAAACGGGGGAATATCCTAACAAACGGATTGCGTACCAGGCGCGATCTCTTCTTTCCCTTCCATTTCCTATCGTCACCCCTCACACGCTTACAGTAACATTCACTACACTACCACACTTCGTGGGGGTCCAGTCGGGAAGTTAGAGCTTCTACCAGAAGCGGCGCTGCCCCGATGCTGGGACCGGGAGCGGTAGCTCAGTGCATCAACTGATGTCACTGCAGCGCTTCTGACCGGGAGGTCCTAGGTTCCCACTCCCCACGGCGGCAGGTTTTTCGACACTAGCTTTTCAGCTAGGTCGAATTCAGCTGCTGTCTGGAGGAGAATTCTAGCGGCCGGCTGCTGTGATCGGTAGTTTTCCGTGGTTTCTCCGATCAACACCAGGAGAATGCCGGAGCAGTACCCTAACAAACGGGCCACGCACCGCGCGCGATCTGTCCTTCTTCTTCCTTGTCCTATCCTCTCCCTTTACACACACACACTTACACTAACATGCACTACGCCACCACATATTCGGGGAGATCGGTCGGGAGCTTAGAACTTGTCCCGGCTGGGGTGGTGCCCCGCTGGTGGGAGAGTTCTGGTTAGGGGAAACCCCACTAGCCGACGGTAGGTCGGCACCTGATCTCGCCATCCAGCGGGGGAAGATCACCGCCATCTCCCGAGAAAAAAACAGGCACTACACTAACGGAACTAATGACCAAAGCAGTTGACGTGCCCGGAAACACGAAAAAATCAATCAAAACCCGATGCTGGGAATTACCTGGTTCGAAACAAGCCCCGCAAGCTGACGGATAGGTCGGCGCCAAATCTCGCTATCAGGTGGGGAAGATCAAGACAGTCTCCCACGACTAAAACATGCACCACACTTAAGACGACTAATGATCTAACAGTTGATGCTCACGGAATCAGCAAGCAATGAAATTGAAAGATTATTTTCCCCTCATCTATTGATTGATTGTTAGTGATTCCGGGCGCGTCAACTACATAGATCATTAATCCAGTAAGTGTAGAACTTGTTTTTTTTTTCATCGGGAGTTGGCGGTGATCTTCCTCCACTGAATGGCGCAATCCGACCCTGAGCAACCATGTACTAGTGGGGTTTTCCTCAACCAAGTATCTCCCACCAGCGAGGCACCGTTCCAGCCGGGACAAGTTGTGAGTTTCCGAACGGTCTCCCAGCATGAGTGGTAGTGTAGTGCATTTATTGTAAGTATATGTATGTGTAAGGGGAGAGGATAGGACAAAGAAAAGGAAGGCAAGATCGTGCGCGGTTCGTGGCCCCTTTGTTAGGGTACTGATCCTGCATTTGTCTGGTTTGATCTATTCTAGAATTCTCCTCCAGACAGCGACTGAATTCGACCTAGCTAAAAAGCTAGTGTCGAAACTCCTGCCGCCGTGGGGAGTGGGAACCTAGGACCTGTCTGTCAGAGGCGCTGCAGTAGCATCAGTTGATGCACTGAAGCCACTGCGTTCGCGATGGTCGATTCGAGACCAAAAGGGAGATATATCTTCTGAGAGAAAAATTAAAGACACCTTGGACACCTTGATGGCCACTATGGTTTGTCTTGGCAATGAACTCGCTATCCACTACGATGAATTCTACTGAATAAGGCTGTGGCATCATAAACGGGACACAAGAAGCATATCAATTAAACCATCTTTCGTACGTGGATGACTTAAAGCTGTGTGCTGCAACAAATATGCAACTAGAACACCTCATGCAAATTGTTGAAACGTTCTCAAGAGATGTATGCATGGAATTTGGAATGGGCAAATATCGGACAATTAAAATAGTGAGAGGAAAAATTTAAGATCATGGATTCCAACTAGAAAACGGTCAGCTGATGAGAGCAATGCCTGCAGATGTGGCCTACCAGTACTTAGATGTCAAACAATTTAGATGGGTAGATCATGCAACGGTGAATGATGAACTGCCATCAGAGTTTGCAGGAAGAATCAGACAAGTTCTGAAGACATCACTCAATAGCAGGAATATGATCAAAGCAATAAACGTATTCTGTCCCTGTTCTCGGGTACTCTTTTGGGGTTATGAAATGGAGTACAACGGAAATCGAAGTTCTCGAAAGAAAACTACGCATGTTGATAACTAAAGAAGGCAAGCACTTTCAAAAATGAGCAGTCGAAAGAATAACTTTGATACAATATTTGGGTGGTTGAGGTGTTGTGGGCATAAAAAACGAACAGTCCCAACATATACAATCTCTACGAGAATACTTTCACAAGGAAGTAGAAACATCTAAACCACTTCATTCCGCGTGTTTAGCACATGGATCCACACCATTAAAGTTACGTCATCAAGAATAAAACGGAAATAATTATTCAGAACAGCAAAAACTGGAAACGTGGATGATCTAGCCTCTGCATGGAAAGCATATATATGCAATTAGTCAAGATCATGTCGGTATGAAAGCGTCAAACTACTGGCTACAGGCAGGTCAGATGTTCTCAGAGGCGGAAGTTATTGGCAATACAAGATCAAGTCTTACCCACCACAAGTTATCTGAAAGCAATAATAAGAGATCCTGGGGTACAAGAAGACAGACGTCGATACGAATACAAGGCACGGGAAAACTTCCATTATATTACATCTGGATGCACATATTTCTCGGGAAGTGATTATAAACAACGCCATGATGCAGTTAGAAAGATTATACATAAAGAAATTGCTTACCAACACCAGTTTATAGAATGCAAAGTACCCTACTAAAAGTACGTACGTAACAATGTTTCAAAAATGATGAATGCCGACTTCATTGAGGCAGTACAGTTCTCACAGTCTAGAAAGCCCCTCAGAACCGGTCTTATTTGGTTCTAGTTGACAAGACGAAAAAGCAAGTCTACCTGATTGACATAGAGAAACCAAACACGAAAAACCCTCAAGAGAAGTATGTCGAGAAGTTCACAAAATATGCAGCCCTGGTTGAAAGTATAAAGAGACAGTGGCATATGGACCATGTGAAAATCATCCCCATTGTCACCTCTAGCACCGCAGTAATTCCCAATACTTTGTTTAAAAGTTTAAAAGATCTGAATATTAATGTGAATATTTATAAGACTATGCAGAAGGTTGGGCCATCTCAACAACTGAAATAGACGGAAGGGTAGAGTGAATTCCTAACAAAAAAATTGAACAAATATGCTTTGGTGATGTTTAACCTGTGTATTTGTTTTTAAGAAAAAGAATAAAGAAAATTATGAAGATAATAATAATAATAATATAATAATAATAATAAAGTAATAATAAAATAATAATAATAATAATAATAATAATAATAATAATAATAATAATAATAATAATAATAACAACAACAACAATTCTCATTGAAATTTCAGTCTTGCCTACAGGAACATACAAAAAGGATTCTCGGAAAAAATAAGTACAACGATCTGACATTTCAAATCAAAGATCAATGGAAACGGGAGCAAATATCCATTTTCACAATCATTTCCAGAAATGACCTTATAGAAAAACACGCCAATGAAACTCAGAAACTTGATATCCTACCAAGACTTTTAAAATTAATGCAGAAGTCTCATCTTAAATACATGCCACATTGTCCGGAACTTTCTAAATTCAAATTCTTAAATAAATAGCAAATAACTCATTAGGCGAAACGTCCCTTGTTGTTTGAGAACCAAACCTTCCTGTGAACCAGTAATGTGTAAACATAAATAATAATAATAATAATAAGAAGAAGAAGAAGAATGATAACAACGATAACAACCCTAATAACAATAACAACCATAAAAACAATAACGACAGTATCAACAATATCAACAATAACAACAATAATAACCCACTTGGACTTAAGCAGCTAAGACGTCACCAAAAGATTCTTCACCGATATAGGAATGCAATTTGATATTGAAAAATATAAAATCCAGAACATCAGTAAAGGTAAACTTTGATAGAGAAAATCTTTGTCACTTCTGTCTCAGAACCCGTCAACTGTACACGATAATAATAATAATAATAATAATAATAATAATAATAATAATAATAATAATAATAATAATTAGTTGAATCTAGATTCACCCTTCATCATAGCAAACGCTACTTTAACCAACTTCGGATTTGCACTGCACCTCCCCAGCCGCAGCTGCTGCTTCGATAGCGCTAGCGGATTACGCTATTACGTGGTGCCGCTTTGGCACACGCTGCGGTCGCTTTGGCCGGCGCCAACGCCGCGCGAGCACGGGAAAGCGGTTGAGGTTGGCCGCACTGCACGAGGTTTCTCGGAGGTTCTGCCCATACAGGCCGTTTAGCGTTGAAACGTTGCTGCGGCTGCTTGGCGCTTTGAATCGGTTAAGATTTTTAAGAAGCGCTTAAATGCATTGAATAGTACATACGATAATTTCAGTTGGTAATAGTTATTTGCGATGCATCGTAAGACATCTAGTTACTAGTTACTACATGACTTTGGGGAATTATTAAATAGGTCGTCAGGTCGAGTATGATAACCAGTCGAAATTTCAAGTACGAGGTAAATATATGAACGCGATATTATTAATTTTTCGTGAGAAGTTGCTTCATAAATAAAATAATTTATTTCAATGGGATTTCTGAATTTCATCGTTCTCTGGTCATGCCAAATACATTATTTGATAAATGGACTAATTTTCTTGAATTCCAAAGGAGTTACTACTTTGAAAAAATTGAAAGAAAACTTCAGACTTCAGCCGTACAGAGGTGTCTATGGGGTCATTAAATACCAGGACGCCAAAAACAAACACCACGTAGTTTCTCGCCCGTATTTTGAAGCAAAATTACGCAAAAAGTACTAAAAGTTTCAAAAAGTAGAACAAAACTATTTCAAAATCGATCTTTAAGAAGCAAATTTCATTAAAGGGAATATACCTCTATCTTTAATATCTTAAAATCAGAGTTTTGAACGAACATGAAACCTGCATCATTTTCTTAAACATCCTTCACACTATTTAACAAAAAATGAAATAAAAAACGATGGAGTCATTTTTTGAAAATTGGGGAAATGCCACTGAATCTCCATGTAACGTAAGCCCGAAAATGAAAATATCGGTTTTAAATTCAAGGATTCGCGACATCGGCCAGATGGATTGGGGAATATGAATTTTGGAGAAAATCGGCTGAACGATTTAGCCGCTAGCCTTGTTCACAGGCGGGCAGTGAGACGAACAGACGTTTTGGCGTCAGTCGACTTTTCTGTATCAAGTACCCACAAAATGGATTCTGGATACCCTGGATTCTGACTACACCATGTGATAGAGTATTTTTCTCTAAATTTAGGAAATATTTAACCACTATTTCGTTACCAAGACCCCGTAATAATACTTTTTCTGCAAAAAAATCGCCGTTTTTTGCCCAGCATTATAGAACTTTATATTTCGTAGCGAGAAAGTAAAAACAGTGAACCAGCTTTGATTTGACTGAATAATGCAAATATTTCACTGTTTTTTTTGTTTGTTTTTTTCGTTTGTTCCCATACTGCGTTATCTAACTAAATTCTCCATTTTATAGCGTCACTACTTTCAACACATATGACGTCATGCCAAAATAAGACTCCAAACAACATGTCGGCCGTTGAATGATTTTACAATTTATGTTTTGCGTTATGGTACTCCAAATCTTTTTATACTCTTGATATGTAAACTTGTATTGCTTAGATACTTTACTACGGTATTGCTGTATTTATTCAGTTTGTTTTTGTCATAATTAAGTTAGTGTAAAATTGTATTTGTTGTTCTTAAGCAGTGTGCTTGCAACGTTTTTAAATGAGCATTTTACTTGGATTTTTTCATCAGCAACATGCAGCTGTAGGTTACTAATCCATTAAAAATTTTTTAAAATGTTGTGAAATATTTACCGTCTTACTTTCTAAACTCACAAACGGATGTCCAGGCTCCATTCTATCTTAATTCCTTTAAGATAATTATCAAAAACGATTTACAGAAACATCAAATTCCATACATATGAGTTTTGGATAGTTTAAAGGGGTAAAAATCGATGTTACATTAACAATTTTACTCCGCTTCTTTATAAAACGTAATTTTTTTTCGGAGCTGATTTACACTTCAACTTGATTTTTGTTTCGAACAAGTCAGTTTTACTTCAATATCCTGAAGTGAACAATTATGCAACTTTTGGGGTGAGTTAATACATTTTACTGTACATACCAGTAGATATATTCCCTATTTTAAATAGTGGTATGTGTTGACATAAATGAACCAAACTTCGTCGATTTACTCGTCTAACAAGACATTTACTCTATGTTCCACCACCGGTAGCGGTAGCTCAGTGCATCAACTGATGTCACTGCAGCGCTTTTGCCCGGGAGGTCCTAGGTTCGAGTCCTGATGGCGGCAGGATTTTCGACACTAGCTTTTCAGCTAGGTCGAATTCAGTCGCTGTCTGAAGGAGAATTCTAGCGGCTCTGATCGGTAGTTTTCCGTGGTTTCTCCGATCAACGCCAGGCGAATGCCGGAGCAGTACCCAAGCAAACGGGCCACGGACCGCGCGCGATCTGTCCTTCCTCTTCCTTGTCCTATCCTCTCCTCTTACACACACTTACACTAACATACACCACACTACCACATATTCCGGGAGACCGGTCGGGAGCTTAGAGCTTGTCCCGACTGGGGCGGTGCCCCGCTGGTGGGGGAGTCCTGGTTAGGGGGAAACCCCACTAGCCGACGGTAGGTTGGCGCCGGATCTCGCCATCCAGCCGGGGAACACCACCGCCATCTCCCGAGGAAAAAGAAACATGTACTACACTAACGGGACTAATGACCGAAGCAGTTGACGCGCCCGGAAACACGAAAAAATCAATCAATCAATCAATCTATGTTCCACCAGTTCCAAACAGTAACGAGTGTAACAAGGGGAATGACTTGCGACAACGACGTTGGCAACGATGGTTCAGAGATTATATGGCGTCTCTGTGTTAAGTTTCAATTGCCTAAAAACTAGGATTAATTAAAATCATTAACTCTATATCTATCTATACTATTATATAAATAGAAAAAGGCGTTGAGTTACCATGCAATACTCCCTACAAGATATAACCCAATATCGATGAAACTTATGTTAGCTTCATTCAAGGTCAAGGTCACCGACTGGGATCTACGATTGAAAATTGAATAATGACATAATTGCGGATTAGAGATATTTACGTATTACGCACGAGAGAATAGGTATTACGTATTACGCACAGTTAAACATATATTAAAGGAATACGACCTTGCCGTTGGTACTAAAACTGCGACATATTGGATGATCTTTTATAGGGAAGAGTTTTATGATTCTGGAGACCGAAACCGGGACTTGAATTGTGAAGGAATAATTATTTAAATTGATGAGAGTAAGTCTGGCAAGAGATAGCATAATTGAAGTAAAAGAGTAATGGGAAATGTGTAGTCGGAGGAACTGAATGTGTGTCAATGGTATTTTCCTTGATTGTTCCAAGGCTGTTGAAAATGTAATCAAAAGGTTAATTTAAATAACAGAAAAAAAATTGTCGAGTCGGAATCCATTGTGATATCTAATTATTGGAGTTATTTTAATTGAAAGGTTATTGGCACATTTTGGTAAACCACTATTTTCAAGCGCCCTAAAATGCGTACTGGAATTCAATTAAAAGGGCTTTAAGTATAATTTTTGCGTCAGTTACTTCGACGCAGCATTAAATATCAATTTTAATACTTTCGTTATGAATAAATGAGAAATATAAAGATGAAAGAGAGTAATTTTTTACAACACGGCGGTGCCTTGAAAGTACTGGTATAATATAGACAACTCAACAAAAAGGATATACGAAAGTAAAAGAATTTAATTTTTAATGACAATTCAAGGCAATTCAAGGCAAGGCAATTCAAGGCAATTCAAGGCAAGGCAAGGCAACAAGGCAAGCAAGGCAACAAGGCAAGGCAAGGCAACAAGGCAAGGCAAGGCAATTCAAGGCAAGGCAAGGCAATTCAAGGCAAGGCAAGGCAAGGAATTCAAGGCAAGGCAAGGCAAGGCAAGGCAAGGCAAGGCAAGGCAAGGCAAGGCAAGGCAAGCAAGGCAAGGCAAGGCAACAAGGCAAGGCAAGGCAATTCGAGGCAAGGCAATTCAAGGCAAGGCAATTCAAGGCAATTCAAGGCAAGGCAAGGCAAGGCAAGGCAAGGTAGCGTGTGTCTGTGTGTATATCTAATACATTATTGTGACAAGTACCGGGGCAACGCGGGTACTTAAACTAGTGAAATATGAAGTTCCCCACTCTTGAACTCTTTTTCGTACATTCCTGCTCGACCGTCATAAACTACGTAACTGGAGTTACGTTTGCACCCACAAGAGCTATGAGCTGAGGATATATTCAAATTCCTGTGGAATTTCATATTGAGCGTACCATTAGAAATAAATCATTATTAATGATATTTATAGCACTAGTCTGTTTGTTTCAGAAGCTAAATGTTTAAATAGGTAACTTATATGACAACAGTTAAAAAATTAAGCCTGGTTTTGATATGACACGTCGCAGTATTCTCTTGTTACCCCCGGTCTACCGCGCTCCTGTATTTGTTCCATGCCTCACTCTCGATATGGGACACGTCATCTGGGGCTGAGTCGAAGTCTCACCTCACCCCGCCATCTCATCATCGCCTGCCCCACACGCCTCTCCCTGCGAGACACTCCACTCAAGGAGGCGTCCTCGTCAACCCCAAGTTGCCAAGTTGAGGTGTTGTAATTAAAACTTTAATAGGATCCACGCGTCCTTGACGAAATTTCTGCTCTTCCGCATTGGAGGTAGCACCACACAACGTCCCTACCCCCAAAACAATACTTTCTCACTTCCACATGCTCATGTATTGAGTTCCCGTAATTAGTAGCGATGGTTTTATGGCCCTTCCTTGTCCAGTTCTCCAGTATACCACTTTCGGATTTAGTACGCTTGCATATTTTCGTGGGCGAATTTTTTCCTAGGGTAGTCTTTGTTTTATCACTTAGTCGAACAGGGAGAGTTTTCATTACGTACGAGCAATACATATACTTTCGATATTGATAATTGAGCTTTGATAACGATTTCTCGTAACTACCGAAAACCAGATTCAATAGTGAAACGGAATATAGACAAGAATCGATAATGTAAGTATCGGATACAATGAAGCATTTTAGACGGAGAAATATGACATGGTTATTATAAACTACGAATGAATTGACAATAAATATGAGATGTTAAAATCTTACATAAAGTTACAATTGACTTCTTAATAGAATATA
Source organism: Teleogryllus oceanicus (assembly GCA_964035755.1). NCBI lineage: Eukaryota > Metazoa > Arthropoda > Insecta > Orthoptera > Gryllidae > Teleogryllus > Teleogryllus oceanicus. The sequence continues at coordinate 81,522,423 of CAXIVR010000009.1, forward strand.
CGAGTGAACAAGGAAAAAATCTTGAAATAATGAATAGAACTTAGAAATTTAGAATGGCTTCCACTATCAGGTTGTTAAGACGCCAACTTAGTGCAGTCGATGAGGTGCCATAAGGGGTCCATCTTGCAAAAGGTGAGGTAGAATACTTTATATTTTTAAATTGTTTATTTCAATATTGACAAGAAAACCTTTAGTTTTCTACTACAAAACACTTCGGGAAAAGTTTTCTTGGCCAAACCACCACAAAATGTTCGTGCAGGTTTTGGTTTTTGCACAATAACTTTTTATTGGTTCGTTTTAGTACAAAATGGTAATTAACGGTTTAATTGTCGTAAAATTGCCTACAAATTTGCTTTCTTAGCCAAATATACGAGAGCTACAAGATTTTCAAGTTCATTTAATTTTCCTTTTCCCTCTGAAATTGCCCCAAATTACTAATGACCTCTCTAAATCTAAAGTATCATATATATATATATATATATATATATATATATATATATTAATAAATAAAAATGTAATCATATTTTTGGGTCGTGGATCGGGGATCTTTAGGTTCGAGGATCTTTATCAATAAAAAACTATTAAATACTAATGGTTTTAATAATTACTGAGGTTGAACTTACATTTGGATGTTTTGGAAGGAGTGACAGAAGTCTCTATTACTACTATCTACTAGCGTACTATCAGTGGACACAGTTTACTTTTATGAAAAGTATTTAAATGGAATTAAATTAAGTAGTTGTACATATTATTATTTTTATTATTATTATTTATATTATTATTATAACCACCACCTAAGAAAGGCTCGCGTGCAACATCCTATGAGAACGAAAAACCGTATTTACTGGTAATTGTATTTCAAAGGTAACTTCAGATTTAATCATGAAAGCGTCGCAGAGTTTCAAATTAAAGTATAACTTTTGCATTTTAGACAGAGTAACGAAAATTGGAACTACCTTTTTATGAACCTTACATCTCTTCATTTCACCAAGAAATTTAAAGAATCAGGAGCATATAGTAAAACTGTTATGGTCATCACCCCAGAGACTGGCACAAATTAGGAATTGAAATAATAATGGTGCAAATAATAGAGAACTAGTAGGGATAGAAATCCATACTATCTCGTACGATTTGTAACGGTTATATAATATAACAACATTGCATCTTCAATCCTCATGCATGAAATATTTAAAAACCTAATGTAGAAGAATATATTGCATGCATTGCAATATATTTCAAAGATGAAATATGAATCAACATCTTTAATATTGCAGTTGAAACGGTCAAATTATTAACTTAAACAATTTTAAATTTTTTTAATTGAAAATTGGACGTTCCTTAAATTTTTCAATTGAAGAAAAACATTACAGTCGTTTATAGAAAAAAATTTGCAAAATTTTTTTATAATGTAATCTCTGTTGTTTAGACAGAGAGAGTAAAAACAACTATGGAACCTCCAGTGACACATGACAATAAATACACTTTTCTGCGATTTTCTGTAAATTAAGATTTTATCAGCACAATCACAATTTCAACATGTAGACATATATAACTTTATAATAAATGAAATTTACAAAATAAAGGGTTTAATGCATAGGAACAATGAATACGTTTTATTTGGGAATTAATATTGTATAAATAATTTCACCATTAAAATTTTCTTAAAAGCTTGAGCTATTCAAATATGGATAATACGAATTTTGATTTTCGAATCAGCAGCACAAATATACTTACTAGTTATTACTATATACTTAAGCTTCCAACATATGAAAGAATAAGATTCGTTCTCAAAACTTGTATCCAATAAATCATCTTTATCCACAGTCATGGCTTATGACAGTCGTTGTAATCATGCGAATCGACACTCTTGAATCGTTTTCTCACTTCTAAATATGCACGAGACCATTTCAGAAAGAATCACGAAGAATTACGTGAGCCACATATCAGAATAGTCCCTGTGCCCTATAAACTAAACAGACGAAATCGACGGCTCTCCGAGCTCCTAATAAGATCGAGACATCGTTCAGAAATGACCCGCAGGAAAAATATCGCTAAGGATCTCATCGGTCTGCGGCACCTCCGGAAACAGTCCAGCAAAGCAGGAAATCACCGGTAAGAGAGATCTCGAGGCAGTTCCTCCGCCCTCCGCCCTCCGCCCTCCGCCCTCCGCCCTCCGCCCTCCGCCCTCCGCCCTCCGCCCTCCGCCCTCCGCCCTCCGCCCTCCGCCCTCCGCCCTCCGCCCTCCGCCCTCCGCCCCTTCGCGGGCGCGGCCGCCAATGCCCTTCGCCCTTCCACTCGCAAGGCACGCCCCTCCCCTTTCTTCGCCCCCCCCGGCCCCGGCCGCGCTTGCGGGGAAGTGACGCAACGCGCCGGATGCGCCGCCGCGGGGCGTTTCCGCCCGGCCCCCCTCCCTCCTTCCCCCCCCCCGGCCCCCCTCGCATCTCCGGGCTCCGCCCAGCTCCGCCCAGCTCCGCCCAGCTCCGCCCAGCTCCGCCCAGCTCCGCCCAGCTCCGCTCCTGCCTTCTGCCCACCGCTTCTTCCTTTTTCTGGTCCGTTGCCTGTAATTCCATGTATCTATAGTGTCCTTCTAGACATCATCAGCTGTTACGGTGTCATACAATCGGAAGCTGAAACGTCATTACTGTAGGTGTCATCCAAGCTCCCCATTGGATGACACTGTAACAGCTGATTTACGTCAACAGACCGTATGTTTAATCAAAGTATATACCCGTCTCTCTCGCTCCTCTTTATCCAGCTCTTCTTCTTCTTCTTCTTCTTCTTCTTGTTCTTCTTGTTCTTCCAGTATCGAATCGGCTAATAAGTTCGCACATTACCAAGAAGAAACAATATCGTTTGCATCATGGAAAGATAAGACGCTAATTTTTATAATTACCCCAATATGTATTACAATATATTGTTTTCTTTGGAACGAAACATGAGTTGCACATATCTGGCTACTCTTTTCGAACGTCATTCACCTTGAAACCTGGTGATTTCTCCTCTTTGCTCCCTCTCAATCCGTCTGCTTTCTCGTGATCTCCTCTCCATCTTTACCTTCTTGTCCTGCACCTTCCAACTTATCTCTGCTCATTTCTGCTTTATTTCCCCGTCCTTTCCTCTTTTTGTTCCTCCCCGTCTCATCTCCATCACGGTGTGATGTTTGCTACAGATCCGCAAATACCACTTCGACCTTCTTGGAAGGTCTTTCTTGATTTCGGCTAATGGAAACGATGAAGCATTACCAATATCATGGATTTTCATACGTCAAGAATTGATATATCATTGAATATAAGAGTTGCACATTAGGACCTCTACCCATGTCTTAGGACCGCCAACCACAGAAAACTACCAATCAGAGCAGCCGGACGCTAGAATTCTCCTCCAGATAGCGACTGAATTCGACCTAGCTGAAAAGCTAGTGTCGAAAATCCTGCCGCCGTCAGGACTCGAACCTAGGACCTCCCGGTCAGAGGCTGCAGTGACATCAGATGATGCACTGAGCTACCGCTACAGGAGGGAGCCTGGAAGCGAGGCTATCAAGGGCCTCACCTCCCCACTAAAAGGGGTGTTGGCGCCAGCACGCGCTGCACAAGGGAGGAGTCGTGGAGCCGGGCGAGAGGAGTTGGCGTTGGTGATCGCCCCAACCGACTGCGCGTGGGCCGAGGTGACCGGAGATACCGCCCCGGGTACCCCCGGCCCGAGTGGCCAGCCGAGGTGACCGAGTGTGACCGAGTGTGACCGAGTGTGACCGAGTGTGACCGAGTGTGACCGAGTGTGACCGATTGTGACCGATTGTGACCGAGAGCGACCGAGAGCGACCGAGAGCGATCGAGAGCGACCGAGAGCGACCGGCGACGAGCGACCGAGAGCGACCGAGAGCGACCGAGAGCGACCGAGAGCGACCGAGCGACCGAGAGCGACCGAGAGCGACCGAGTGTGACCGAGTGTGACCGAGTGTGACCGAGTGTGACCGAGTGTGACCGAGTGCGACCGAGAGCGACCGAGAGCGACCGAGAGCGACCGAGAGCGACCGAGGCGACCGAGAGCGACCGAGGCGACCGAGAGCGACCGAGAGCGGCCGAGAGCGGCCGAGAGCGGCCGAGAGCGGCCGGGGCGGCCGAGGCGGCCGAGAGCGGCCGAGAGCGGCCGAGAGCGGCCGAGAGCGGCCGAGAGCGGCCGAGAGCGGCCGAGAGCGACCGAGAGCGACCGAGAGCGGCCGAGAGCGGCCGAGAGCGGCCGAGAGCGGCCGAGAGCGGCCGAGAGCGGCGGAGAGCGGCGGAGAGCGGCCGAGAACGGCCGAGAGCGGCCGAGATCGACCGAGAGCGGCCGAGATCGACCATGATTGTTGAGTGCTCAGCGCGAGCACTGGAAGAGAGAAGGGTAGAGGCGACTCGCTGTTCGAAAAGATTCCATCAAGGGAATGTAATCTAAGAGAGAATAGAGCATTGTTAAAGTTGATGTTGAACTTTCATTTGTGAATACAACAATTTTACACTCCGCGAAAATTCTCACTCAACTGAACTCTTCCAAACGATAAATCTCTTGCACTGCAAAGCACGTGACAAACCTAGGCAGCGTTTGCGGCGGTAGCTTCCGAGTGAATGGCATATTTCGACGTATTCAACCGTGAATTTGAATATTCTTATATTGTCGTTCTGTATTGTTCGTAACTTATTACCATCCCCCTACAAACTTTATTACTTTTGGGATTCAAATATGCTGTTTTGAAAGTGTAGACTTCCGTGGCCGGAGTCGGTATCTTCTTGGCTGTCTGAGAAACGTCGAGTCCTAGATGCACAGTATGCACAGATGCACAGCAACGTTAAGGATGTCAAGCAGCGACCTTCCTCAGAACAAAATAAATTTCGTAGGGCGAAGCATGAGAGCGAAATTTGCATCTGGACCTGGGTCGTGAGGTCTAGGTCGGCATCTGGAGCTAGGTCGTGAGGTCTAGGTTGGCATTTGGAGCTAGGTCGTGGGGTCTAGGTTGGCATTTGGAGCTAGTCGTGAGGTCTAGGTTGGCATTTGGAGCTAGGTCGTGAGGTGTAGGTTGGCATTTGGAGCTAGGTCGTGAGGTCTAGGTTGCCATTTGGAGCTAGGTCGTGAGGTCTAGGTTGCCATTTGGAGCTAGGTTGTGAGGTCTAGGTTGGCATCTAGAGCTAGGTCGTGAGGTCTAGGTTGGCATCTAGAGCTAGGTCGTGAGGTCTAGGTTGGCATCTGGAGCTAGATCGTGAGGTCTAGGTTGGCATTTGGAGCTAGGTCGTGAGGTCTAGGTTGGCATTTGGAGCTAGGTCGTGAGGTCTAGGTTGCCATTTGGAGCTAGGTCGTGAGGTCTAGGTTGCCATTTGGAGCTAGGTCGTGAGGTCTAGGTTGGCATTGGAGCTAGGTCGTGAGGTCTAGGTTGCCATTTGGAGCTAGGTCGTGAGGTCTAGGTTGGCATTTGGAGCTAGGTCGTGAGGTCTAGGTTGGCATTTGGAGCTAGGTCGTGAGGTCTAGGTTGGCATCTGGAGCTAGGTCGTGAGGTCTAGGTTGGCATTTAGAGCTAGGTCCTGGGGTCTCCCGGACAGTTAAATAAATACTATTTTACTTTTCTCATTCCGAATCTCGGAATATTTAAAACTAAACGGTTGTTCTTATTTTTGTCCATTTGAACTCTGAAAGTCCACTGAAAATTACGTACGCTGTTTCCAGTCGCTTTTCAACGAAAACTCTCTTGCGTAGTGAAACACGCGCCACCTCCCGCAGCGTATCCCTGACAACTCAACAAACCTCTCTTGCAGCAGCGGCGCCGCCTGGCGTGTGTGCAGCAGTTGTTTGCCTCCGCTCGCCGGATTCCACTTGTTGGAATGTGACGCTTGTTTAATTAATGCGCAGTGTCACGTCTCGCGCTAATGCGGTTTCAAGCGGAGCGGCAAATCACGTCTCGCGACGCCCCCCGCCCCAGCGGCACTCTCCTCTCAAACTGGCACTTTCGCAGCGGAGCAGCCAGAAAATAAATGGTATTTTTAACCCTTAAATCATAGTATGTTGGTTGGTTGGTTGGTTGTTAATGACTCCGGGCGCGTTAACTGCTAAGGTCATTAGTCTCGTAAGTGTAGTGTGATTTCCCCTCGGGAGGTGGCGGTGATCTTCCCTCGTTGGATGGTGAAATTCGGCGCCGACCTACCGTCGGCTAGCGGCGTCCTCCCCAAGCATTAAGGCACAGCCCCAGCCGGGAACCGGGAGCGGTAGCTCAGTGCATCAACTGATGTCACTGCAGCGCCTCTGACCGGGAGGTTCTAGGTTACACTCCCCACGGCGGCAGGATTTTCGACACTAGCTTTTTAGCTAGGTCGAATTCAGTCGCTGTCTGGAGGAGAATTCTAGCGGCCAGCTGCTCTGATAGGTAGTTTTCCGTGGTTTCTCCGATCAACATCAGGCGAATGCCGGAGCAGTACCCTAACAAACGGGCCAAGGACCGCGCGCGATCTATCCTTCCTCTTCCTTGTCCTATCCTCTCCCCCTTACACACACACTTACCCTAGCATTCACTACACTACCACATATTCCGGGAGACCGGTCGGGAGCTTAGAGCTTGTCCCGGCTGGGGCAGTGCCCTGGTGGTGGGAGAGTCCTTCTTAGAAGGAAACACCACTAGCCGATGGTAGGTCGGCGCCGGATCTCGCCATCCAGCGGGGGAACACCACCGCCATCTCTCGAGAAAAAACATGCACTACACTAACGGGACTAATTACCGAAGCAGTGGACGCGCCCGGAAACACGAGAAAACCAAACCAAACCAAACCCAGCCGGGACAAGTCCTAAGTTCCCGATCAGTCACCCGGCATGTGTGGTAGTGTAGTGCATGTCAGTGTAAGTAAGTAAGGGGCAAGGCTATTACAAGGAAGAGGAAGGAAACATCGCGCACGTTCCGTGTCCCGTTTGCGAATGTTTCGTAATGAAATTCGTGTTCGAATTGGCGACACTGCGTTCATAGGGAGTAGAGTAGGATGTCCAGTAAGATATCCCAGAGATGGTGTAAATCGTTATAAACAGAAAACAAACTTAAGATAAAGAGTGCTTTTTGTTTTGCAATCATAAACATTTTGTCCTTAAAGTCATTTTGATTCCGTAAGTAGTTCAGAAGAAACCGCCGTTAATGTGATTCGGGTTTCTAATCCGGCAGGTCACGTTGCCGCCTAATAGACATTCAATGGCATACTATTTTAGGAAAGCATTCATTAGTAGTTCGAAGCCAACAGCCATTCAAAGGATGGAAATTCTATAATTATCCATACATGAATAATCAACTACGAACCGTAATTACGTAAAAAATAATTGATGGGTTAAAACGAAACATTTTTAAACACATTTTTTAATGGAAAAACCCCATATTTTCAATTTTTGAATTATTTTACAGAGATTTAGTCTTTGTGATTTGCAGTAGATATTTGTTTCCTATTTTTGTTCATCCTGTACAGTTTTGTCCATTTGTGGTATACTACAGCTGATGCGATACAATTGGTGGCTCGGAGCAATCTCTTTTTACGCGCTGGCGTTACCAATGTCTCAACGCACATGTTGCCTAATTGGCAGTCGATATTTCACTTCGAGCTGCCATTTATCCGAACATTACCAGTCTGCCAAATAAATTTTGGTCGTAATTGGCAAAATAAAACCCTCAATTATAACGACGAACGACACAATAGTGAATCTGTGATCTCTTGAAAACCCGTACAGGATTTTTGCATAATGTATCTGTTGTGTGTAAAATTAGAGCTTTGTTTCAAATGAAAATGAATAAAAATAAACGATGCCTGCCTCATTTAATTATCGCAAACGTTTCATTCTCAGTTAAACTAGAACTGAGTTAATGAATGCAATTGTTCGGTGTAGGATTAGATTATGCAGTTACCAGCTTTGACATGAAACATGGCTTTTCACAGCAGCCTCCGATATTCCGACCACGATCAAGTAACATTTTTCTCTTGTATACACAATCCCTGTTTACAATTCTTAATGTGGGACAATTAACTAAAAATTATCTATTAAATTATAAAAATAAGTAATAATAATTAATGTATCAATGATAATCAGTGACCGAGCAATATATTGAAAATAAAAGGACTCGTTTTGTGTATATTTTGAAAATGTTTGAGTAATATTCCGTCCGTAGTTTTGCTACAAGTTTGTGGAAACTGCTCTGTGTCCTTGTTATGCATTGCATAGATGTGCAAAAATTCATATTTATTTATTGAACGTCAAAATCAATTAAAAACTGTGTGTCACGTGTTTTGGGGAGACGTGAATTCTCTGCGCGTTTTAACAATTCTGTGGTCCCTACCGTAAGCCAGTTACTACTTGAATTTTGAATACAAAAGAAAATGGGCGTTTTTGCAAGGATTGTTAACAAAATATTCGCTCCAATGTAATAAAATCTACTTTTAAGGCTAAATCAGCAATAAATTTGGGCTCTTATCCCTCATCATGTCCTTCGTCAAGGAATAATACTTCCTGCAACAACATAATGAAGAACGATAATTTGAATAATTATATGTGTCATTGAATTCTAGAAGATGTGCACAGATAATGAAGTTACATTTATGTCCAGAAGCAAAACAAGAGATCATATCAGCATTTGCTCAAAGGATCGTGAAAACTGGACAAAAAACCTGATCGAGATGGGGGTCATATACAATACTTTCTTTGAAAATGCAATTGGATATACTTTCTTTGAAAATGCAATTGGATATACTTTCTTTGAAAATGCAATTGGATGTGATTGTTGAATTTATAACCATTTACTTTCAGTTCAAAGTTATGTGGCAAGAGTATTTCAAATATTCCTTTCTGCACTAAGTACAAAGTAGACAGTAGATTATCAGTACAAAATCCATGGCCTCCATCTCTGGATCCCTCCCATCTTAGTCTAACAGTACGTTATGCGCCGTGAAGGCCATCTGCAAAGGTGGAGACTTATGTGTGGGCTGCTAAAAGGAAATATTTTCCGAATAATGCACATAGTTTTAAATAACGTGACAAATATATACATTTAATTTTAACTCATTAATATTTTTAAATAATTAGCATTCTTCTTCTATCTTTTTAAAATACATGCGTAAAAATATAATTCAGAAAAATTTCAGTAAATATACCTGTCTCGTAATTGATAAACATTAGAGCCATTATCATATTCAAAATGAGCTCTTATCATTTCAGAAAAGTAACGTCTACATTCCATATTCCATTAATGAAAATTGTTTGCATCAATTTTTGACATATTCGTACGTAATGGAACGTCTGCTTGTCAGTCTCGCTTTTTATTGAACGTAGATTTTGTATCATATCAAAAATCATTTTATAATAAATTTTAGATATAATGTGCTGGATGATTGCAATATTAGCCGTAAGAGGACTATGATATCGACCTCTGATTGCCAAGGAAACATCAATTTGTTAGTTTCTGACGGTGTGAAAATGCTGATAGAATGTTTGGAAGATATTCTTTAGCGAAACTGCAATTCATTTGTTGAGCCTGCCCTTCAAATGCGAGCAATTCAAAACGGCGACGGGTGCTCGCACACATTCTATGTATTTCGCACAGTGAGACCAACGACTCAGCTGCTCTCTGTCTCTGGGGATTAGCTAATGCTCCTCGCATGCAAACGACCTCTTCTGTACCCCTGCAGCGGGCAGCAGCGCCCAGTAGGACTAAACCACGTGAGGAACGAGCAATGCTCACTTTCCTCTGGCTTTTAAAACATAAATGCGCCAAAGTAGTCGAGAAAAAACTTTTTAATCCAACAATACTGTGAAAAATGCCTTTGTTTTTTTTGTCATTTTTCATAATATCACTTCAATTTCCTAACGTAACTGAGTGATAATGAAGAGAGACATTCGGATAGATAGAGTGAACGTTTAGTATTACTGGTGCGTCAAATATGAGTCCTAAGGTTATTAGTCCCCTGAGAGTAGCGCATGTTGTAAGAACAGCGTGCATGAGTATTGTGTGCCGGGTGATGACCGTGTTACTTTCCCTCTGGAAGGTTATAAAAGAAGTTTCGATTTCAGCGGCTCCAAGGCAGGAATGGAAGTGCGAACCAGAGCGAGACGGTTTGGGACAAAAAAGGAGTGGAGAAGGTGCTAGGCAAGGAGCAGGAGTGAGGTGTGCCGAAAGTGAAGCGTGCCGGGGAAAATCAAGAACGGAGAGAAGCGGTACTGGAGTGAAGCGGTACTACAGTGAAGCGGGATGGCGGGAAGAGGTAAAGTGAAGCGGAGTATGAGTGAAACAGGGCAAGGTAAGAGCGTGGCGGATACGAAGCGAAATGGCCGGAAGCGGAGTGAGGATTTAAATAAAATTTCTTGTATTACTACATAATTCATTTTTTTCTAGCTAATGATTTGCGGTAAATACCCAGACAACGTCAGAATACTTCAGATCTTTCAATAGTAAGCCCCACAAAATTTCCACAATATTAAAATTATTTAGTGTAATCAAAAAATGCATTTGAAATTGAATGTCACGAAGCAAGTTATATTATTATTTTTTTAATAATTACTATTTTTATACTTTATTTAAAATACTGAATTCAAATTACAGCTTATCTTTAAGCGAGAGTGAGTTTTGCTCCATAGTGAATCCGTGAGCTCCACTGCGAAGCTCAGCGTGTCGCTTTTTAATGGCGTCCTCATTCAAACGCCGAGGGAACATTTATATGCAATTAGCAGCATGTTAGCGCTCCTCGCGGCGCAGGGATTCGGCACAGCAAACTGCTCTAACGAGAGATGCGATTAAAATCTCTTCACAGGTTCAAGCAGTACACTCTTCTCCCAAAGAATGCCTCCACTCATCTATTTCCGGGAAAACCATTCTCTACAATAACCAGGCGTTAACTAAATGTAAATATTATTTAGTATGTTACGAGTGATAAAAGTGACTTATATTTTGCGAGTAGGAAAGATTGCCGTGCAAGACCTTTAGAACGGGTGGTGCAATCATACGAGCAAAACTTTTACCATGTTAGTTATGTACTATTTTTAGTCAGCCTTACTGTCTTTCATTAAATTTTAATTCGAGTAAACAAGTTATTTAATGATACATTAACATCGGTAGTAGCTGATGCAGTCTGACGAAAGTGTTTTTGTTGCATTTATGATTTATCTGAACACTTGAGCATCGTCTCACTTTTAGCACTAGCACTAAAAATTGAACTTATATCTCTCTGTGCAATCTCGAAAAAAACGCTTTTAGTAGTAACTGCTTAAAAACTGATTTTGTATTCTTATAACAATTTAATAATGACAAATAAAACAAAAGTTGTTTATGACTTTCTTAAACCATCAGTTTTCTGATAGTTAAATAGTATTGTTATGAATCTGTCACATGTTTTACGATACAATATTATAACTTCCTTAAAAGAATTATTTGAACGTAAAATATCATACAATAGTAAAGCACTGCTGTGTATGAGCCTCAGTTTGTTTAAAACTCTTTAGAAAAATCATAAACGATGCTATTGATATGGATTATAATTATTTCTTCAATTTTTTTTAAAAAATTCAGCTTTGAACAGACCAATAAATACTAATTATCTCATAAAAATTGTGTTTACGTTTATATATCAGAGCGAGTGGAAATTACGTCGTTCCGTTATTCCGTTAAGTTATTCCGCTGTTATTTTAATTACCAATCTTATGATTCACTACACATCACAGCTAAATGCTAATGAAAGTATAAAAACGCATTTTTGCAGGCAAACAAAAGTTTTTAATGATGTGAGAGCAAATATACTTCGTCTAGAGCTTTTATGTATGTTGTTGATTCAGTAAGGATATTTTATTTAATTGCCACGTATTAAAGTATTCTAAAAATTATAACAGATTATTCTGGGATATTTCAAATAAAGAATAAATCAACCTCGTTGCGATAATTTTCATTACTTCTATTACCTGCGCATTGTTCTCACCGCTTAATGCAATTTTGGTGCAAAGTGGTGGTGATGGCTGCGGCGGCAGATTTATAACCCAACCGAGACAGATTGAGAGTCGGGAGAATATTCACGTATGGACACAATTGTAGCCCAATTTACAAGAAAAATATCAGTCAATTTTCGTTTTCCATTTTCGATGTCAAGTCCACTCCATGCATCTTCTGCTGTCGGAGGCAATCCGCGTTGGGATAAGCAATCTATAACAGGCGTAAATTGATTCAAAACATCAGCCTGAGGAAATGCAAGATGTTTCCACGTTCAACTCAATGTACACCTGTGTTCCCGTCCCAAGATCCGTGGGTCCTTTACTGGCCATCATCCTGCTATCCCTACTAAAAGTTTAAAGAAAAAATTTGGAGCTGTTTTTCATTAAGTCTTGTTTTTGTTATTTTGTATGCAACATTGCACAAACGACTGAAATGTTAAACAAATGTATATGACCTTAATGAAAGAACTAATTATAGAGAAAAAATTTCATTTGAAGGAAAAATCTCTATTTCGAATTTTGTAGTTGTAAGAAATCGCCGAAAAATTCAAACTTTTACAATTTTCGAAAATTCAGAGTGTACCGTGAATATCTCACACATGACTCTTTATAAGTATATTTTGCACTATTCGTACAATAAACTCAACGAAAAATTTGAAGCTGTTTTTGAGAAAAATTTGAAAAAGTCCTAGGGCCTTCGTGAAAAGTACACCCAAATTTAGAGTTAAATGAACATGGATTCTTCAATTTGGAAAAAAATCTATGTATGGTTAGTAGTGTTGACGGACGGACGTTGTAAAAAAAACACTTTTTCGGTATCACGGACCCCAAAATGTGTATTTTCGATGAAAGCTGGAAATTTATTTTCCACAACATTACATAACTTTCTATATACTAGTTATATTACTCGTTATGCGTACATATATGAGAAAGTAAAAATTTATTACCTAAAGTCAAATCTTTGGTTAGCGTTTCTGTCGCGCATATTGTTTTGTCGAGTCCATTTTTGAACCCTTTGCATAAAATCTAATGCCATTTGAAGATATCATTTGCAGATGTAGACGCGAATTAATTTGAATATTTTCTTTCTTCAAAGACACCGGTCACCACAATCAGAAATCAAAACACATATTCACTCAACCCGTCCGTCTCTCATTTCCCATTCCGGGTCACGCAATGCAAGAGCTGCTGCTGTCGATAGAGAATAAAGCGCGTCGGGGCTAGGCAAACGATGAGAGGCGCCATAAATTCCTCCTGACACGTCGAAACGCCAGCCTCCCCGAGCCAGAAAAAAGCGGGCGCTTCCAGCGGAAGGGCCGCTGGTCCGCTGGGCCGATGGGCCGAGCGGCCAGCGGATCGAAAGGCGTGGTGCCATCCATCAACGCCCCTTTTCCCCGCCAGAGCGCGTCCGGCGCAGCGCGCCGCCTGGCGGGAAATGGCGGCAGATGAATAGAGAGCCCGCGACGCCACTCTCCGACCGATATTTATTGGTCGCATATTATTTGCTGCCCGCCTCCCTCGCTTTTTGTGTACTCTCGAAGCACAGGAGCGATTGGGCTGTCGGCTGAGGTTCGTTTCCATTTACTTATGCAGTATTTATTCATTATTTATTTTTAAAATGATTAATAATGTAATAAAACGCTAATTGTTTTGTAGCATTGATAAAAGATGTCGGTACAAAATCCCGTGTGTTCCACCTGTGAAGAAGAATTTGTGTCCTGTATCAGCATCTCCAAAAAAATATTACCGTCTTAGATGGATCAGAGCATCAATTCATGCCACTACAATATCTCTGACCTGGAGGTTCTAACGTTCGAATCCCGAAGGCGGTAGAATTTTCGTAACTAGCTACATAGCTACGTCGAATTCAGCCGCTGTCTGAAGGAGACGTTAAGTGGTCGGATTCTGTGATAGGTAGTTTCCCGTGATTTGTCAGATCAACTCAAGACGAATGCCGGACCGGTAGCGGTATCTCAGTGCATCAACTGATGTCACTGCAGCGCGTCTAACCGGGAGGTCCTAGGTTCGAGTCCTGACGGCGGAAGGATTTTCGACACCAGCTTTTCAGCTAGGTCGAATTCAGTCGCTGTCTGGAAGAGAATTCTAGCGACCGGCTGCTCTGATCGGTAGTTTTCCGTGGTTTCTCCGATCAACACCAGGCGAATGCCGGAGCAATACCCTACCAAACGGGCCACGGACCGCGCGCGATCTGTCCTTCCTCTTCCTTGTCCTATGCTCTCCTCTTACACACACACACTTACGCCAACATGCACCACACTATCACATATTCCGGGAGAGCGGTCGGGAGCTTAGAGCTTGTCCCGGCTGGGGCGGTGCCCCGCTGGTGGGAGAGTCATGGTTAGGGGGAAACCCCACTAGCCGACGGTAGGTCGGCGCCGGATCTCGCCATCGAGAGGGGGAGGATCACCTCCATCTCCCATGACCTACATTAAGAGGACTAATGACCGAAGCGGTTGACGCGCCCGGAAACACGATAAAATCAATCAATCAACGAATGCCGGAGGAAGACCCTAAGATCCGGGTCTTGGACTGCGTGCTATCTTTCCTTCCTCTTCCTTCTCTTATCCCCACCCCATTACTTACACTCGCATGCACCACAAATGTCGGGAGGACAGTCGAGAGATTAGAGCTTGTCCAGGCTGGGTCGCTGCCTCGCTGGTGTGAAATACCTGGTTTGGGACATCCCCGCAAGCCGGACGTGCAGCTCTGTGATGGACCTCACCCTCTAGCACTACACTTACGTAACTAATGCCCCCAGCAGCTTACGCGCCAGGTTGTAATCTTTCAAATTAAACCTTTTCCCCCCGACTCTGATACTCCCTACTCTAGACGACGAATCCTAAGAAACTTTCGGAGATGAGTTCCCAAATAAACTTATTTTCACTTTCAATTGTTTTAAAAAGTGTGATATGTTTGCAGGAATTCAATTAGTTTATGTTAATAACTTTATTACCATGTATTCTGAGCACTTATTTCATTCCTGTACTTACCGCTCCAACGACACTATACTTATCTCAACATGACTCTGTGGCATGACATCATCGTATGTATATTGCAGGCGTCTTTGTAGAGCAGATGGGGCAGCCTGGCACGCTGTTCTAGCGATGGGGGTGGTGATGTGATTGTTGACATGTATCAAGAATGTAAAGGGTATTCGTACTCTTGAGTTTACACAAATATTTGTTATTCTCACGATACTTACCCAATACACTGGGGTACTGCCAGATGGAGAAGAAATAACCACGCCGATCCGAGTATTTAAAAGTACTGCTTCAGCATTTTCTTGAAATTGCTGAAAGCCACCAAGCTGAACTATCGACCTACGACAATGTCTAACTTCACGTTGCGAGATTGTTAACTGTAGATACTCGTCATGTAACCTTCAGAGATCGTTGCTTTTGCCGAAGATGACAATTCTACAGAGCGGTTGTTTTGGTTGCTCGTTTCAGGAGTTTCTTTCAATAATTACAGAGATATGCCGGAGCAGTTCTTTGCACAACGGGTCACAGCGCCTGCGCTACTAGTTTCCCCATTCGGTTTCCAAACGCTAATCTTCAGAGCGTCCGCCTCTTGCCTTGAGGGCTAAGTTCTCGTCGTTTTAAAAATCTTCGAAAGATTCGTAAGCAAATATGAAAGAGACAGATGATCCCAACTGTACTGTTAACCCTTCAGTGTATTGGTTTAGTGGTGAGTTATAGTTGACATTTACATAATTGAAATGATTGATGGCGTTGTCATTGTCAACAATACTATTTATTTCAATAAGAGCAGCTTTCGATGGCTTAGCCATCATCGTCAGTTTTCTGCTGTCTGGAAGTCACAAAAGTCGTTTTCAATCATTTCAACCCTTCGGTGGTTGCGCTCAGAATTGGAACGCGAGTGGCATGACTTCAACAATTGTAATACTACGAATGGACTACTACAATTGTAATCCATTTTTTAAAATATGTCTTAACAATATTTTACGAACAAATCGTCATTTGGTTAAAAGATGGACGAGTAATGGTATTTAAACACTGAACATTTACAAAATACTAAATAATTTATTAGAACATATACATACTACCAATTCTATGAAATTCTACAGAAAAAGGCATGTATTATGCCTTTCAACAAACATAGTCCAATTCATGCATGTAGATCTTTGTTTTTGAAAATTCTTGTGTTTTATATGTGTTGTGCACTTTTTATAGTTTGCATTACGATGATTAAGTAAAGCAGTTTGAAAAAATTGGTTAAGCATCTGGAGCCTCTAGTCTCAATGCGTTTCAATGTCAAAATCACTTACTGTCTCATAGAATTTCTGAATGTGGCGAACACACACTGGTCACAATTTTTGCAGTACTGACGAGTGAACCTTCATTGATTTTTTCGTGTTTCCGGGCGCGTCAACTGCTTCGGTCATTAGTCCCGTTAGTGTACTGCATGTTTTTTCTCGGGAGATGGCGGTGATTTTCTCCTCGTTGGATGGTGAGATCCGGCACCGATCTACCGTCGGCTAGTGGGGTTTCCCCCTAACCAGGACTCTCCCACCAGCGAGGCACCGCCCCAGCCGGGACAAGCTCTAAGCTCCCGACCGCTCTCCCGGAATATGTGGTAGTGTAGTGCATGTTAGTGTAAGTGTACGTGTAAGGGGAGGGGATAGGACAAGGAATGGGAAGGACAGATAGCGCGCGGTCCGTGGCCCGTTTGGTAGGGTACTGCTCCGGCATTCGCCTGGTGTTGATCGGAGAAACCACGGAAAACTACCGATCAGAGCAGCCGGCTAGAATTCTCCTCCAGACAGCGACTGAATTCGACCTAGCTGGAAAGCTAGTGTTGAAAATCCTGCCGCCGTGGGGAGTGGGAACCTAGGACCTCCCGGTCAGAGGCGCTGGAGTGGCATCAGTTGATGCACTGAGCTACCGCTCCCGGTTCGAGTGAACTTGTTTCTTAGACGTCCACAGAGATAACATCCCACGTCGCCCTTTGACGACTCCGCTAAATCCTCCGCTAAAAGTCTCCCGCGTGTTCTTGTCGCTGTCGTCACTTATTTTCTCTGAATTTTCTTTTTCATTTCTGATTTCATAATGGTTAAAGCAGCATCCGTTAGAAATACACTTCTGGTCCACTTTTATCTACTGTAGTACTTTGGATAAACTTTCGATTGCAGCGATATTCATGTTGTCACCTTAGATCAGAAACTGAAACGCGAGTGTTCGCCTGAATTACTATTGTAATTCAATCTGTTTCCGGCGCTTGTAACTAGTGTAGCAGTCATCACTTCAGTCATATTTCGCTATAATTCGATAGCTAAGACCTTCTACAAAAGATACTGAGAAGTTTGGGCCAAACGTTTGTCAACTTGCGTTATAAACAGCGAATGAATACGACTGGATACGAAACAGCGACTAGCTGTAAGTTTGAGACTGATCTCCCGCCATGTGTGGTAGTGTAGCGCCCGTGCGAGTACGAGAAAGTATGTGTGCATGTGTAAGGGGATGGGGATTACAAGAACAGAAAAAGCAAGATCGCTCGAGGTCTTTAACTCGTTTGTTTTCAGACATTCAATTGGTATTGTCCAGAAACACCATGGAAACTAAACACAGTAGTTGGCTTCGACACTAGTGTCGGACGTTCGCCACTGTCGACAGTCAACTCCAGGGCCTATGTTATTGCAATGTCAACAGTTGCTGCCCCGCGCAATCTCAATTGAAACGTCTTGACGACTGACAGTCACTTAACGGATTTAATTATCGGTTAAACATCCCGACGTATCCTTTGCGGACACGTACCGTGTTCGGTAGAGCTGGTTTTTGATAACGGGTGATTTGTGAACATCTTGAGGATGAATACGTTCCTTTCAAAATATTTTGAACGACATAGCACTGCGGCAGATCGTGTCGGTGGTTTGTAATGGGTTACCTGCTTTGCATTTTGCGAGCTGTAAACCTGCTGGGCGAGCGAGAAACCTCGGCAGGTATGGGGAATTCTTCAGGGAGCCTGGTCTGAATGGGTCGGATCTGAATGGAGTGGAGCGGATCCCATCCCATGGTGTCCAAAGCATTACAGGAGTGCCGCAGGGGTAGTTTCCTGGGCGCGAGTTCTCCAGGGCGCCTTATCTCTCACGTGATGCCTGCGCTGCTCCCGGCTGCCGGAAGGGGCGAGAAGGGTGAGGGGGAAGCCGTTATCGCCGAGCTGAGTGCTTCGACAGGGCTATCGCCCCGCTGCTCTTACCCTCGACAGCTGCACTTGTTGTCTCAGTGCTCGGCAGCCCCACGCGTTGCCCGCCCTCACGCCCACGCCTCCCGCGCTGCCCTCACGCCGCCAGCGCCTCACTGGTCGGCCCGTCAGCTTCATTTCTTATGCAAGACTGGCTGAGACTATATCAGTTGCTTTTGCAACGTCGCTAAACGGGGGCTTAAACTAGGGTTTTCTACCGAGGCACCGGCAGCGGTAGCTCAGTGCATCAACTGATGTCACTGCAGTGCCTCTGACCGGGAGGTCCTAGGTTCCCACTCCCCACGGTGGCAGGATTTTCGACACTAGCTTTCCACCTACGTCGAATTCAGTCGCTGTTTGGAGGAGAATTCTAGCGGCCGGCTGCTCTGATCGATAGTTTCTCGTGGTTTCTCCGATCAACACCAGGCGAATGCCGGAGCAGTACTCTACCGAACGGGCCACGGACCGCGCGCGATCTGTCCTTCCTCTTCCTTGCCCTCTCCCCTCCTCTTACACACACAATTACACTAACATGCCTCTATCGAGGCTGCTGAGGTTAGTATCTCCAAGATGGAATTCGGCACGATATTTCGCGTCTTTCTGGTTCCTGCCACTAGATGTCGCATGGGCGTGACCGCAGCAAGCAGTACTGCAGATCAAGCGACTTTAGCAGCAGGACTGAGAATGACTCAAAAAGTCTTGCCGAATTCCATCTTGGTGATACTACCCTCAGCAGGCACGTTAGAAAAACCGAAGTATAGTCCCGACTGACCAATTTCCGACTATACTTTTTGTCTCAGACCAGATGGAAAAATCTCAGAAAGATGTTGAGAATTGAAAACCAACATGTCTACATTGACGACAGCCGATTACTTTACGTTATGCAGACATTTTTATAGCATACGATCAGAAATATTTACGTTTCAGTCATATCCCAAAAAATATCTCTTTTAATATTTATTTAAACTGCCAAAGTAAATTGTAGAAATTCTGTTTAAATTTTGATTTTAGGACACTGAAAACAGTTCGGATGCTGCAGGTACAACTGTACAAGTACAACCTTTCATAACTAACCAACTTTACAGTGAAAGCGCTGGTGATGAATAAAAATGTACTCAAGGTCACAAATGAGAAAGGAAAGTGTAATTAAACGATGTTGAATAAGTTAAAATAAGCAATATAATTAATGAGTTTCAATTAGGAATTAGTTGTTTTTCTGTTACTGAGTTAAATATATTTTTTTAATTTCTATCTTGTTACTTCATGTGACACATTAACGGTCAAAAATCCATTGTGTATTCCAGCTGAGACTGTGTTATGTGTTATGTATTTGTCTGTTACCGCATTGAAGTAATTCTGGGTAGTGAACTTAACGCTTAGTTACTCGCGCTCGCGTACTTTGAACGCAACTGGTACTGTCATTGCCGTAGGTGTCAGATAACATCAGCGCGCGTCCTCACATTTGACCTAACTTGGCAGAAAGCATTCAGCTACATCCTCTTTTATACTCAGTTGCGCAAGATCTATTGCAGCGGCGAGATGATTGTATTTCCGTCGGGATGGGTTCGTTGGCGTACTTTCTACGCCGCACGGGTACCAATGTGAGTTTTTATTTTCTTGAAATTATCACAGCATTTTTTATTATTAACGTAATTAAACTAAGTTATTTTGTTTTACATTAGGAACAATACAGAGATGAATAATTTATCGGAAAAGCAGATGTGTATTATTACGTGAGGAGTCGGCAGAAGACGAAAGAGTATAGCCGAACAAGGCGGTGAGAAGTGCCTCCAAACCAAATCGATAATCGCGATGCTCATATGAAATAGAATAAAAAATGACGTAGATTCACAAAAAAATCAGCCTCCTAGGGTAAACTGTTGCAGAGATACAACAAGAAATGTGTTTTGCTTTTTTTTATTTTTTTTCTCAGCATCTATTGTGAGAATCAGGCTAAAACATTGTAGAGACGGGGAAAAATAGTTCAATTTGAAGGTATTTTTGTCAACTAATTTTGACATAAAATTCATGTAGAAAAAAAATAAATGAAGTTTTGAAATTCATTTTCGACATGATAACGTTGGAGTTATCAATACTTCCCCTAAAATGGGTCTTATAACATTCTATAACAAATATTTTTCAGATTTTTAAAACGATGTAGACGGTAGTGAAAAAAATTTAAACATTTTTTTTCAGTTTAAAAATTTGAAATTCATATTGGAAAAATCGAACAATGGATACCTTAATGCAATGTTTGTTTTGTTTAACATTCATGTTTATAACAAGGTAACAGCATAAAAGGTTCTGAAGGAAGGTTCTGAAAACATTTCTAATCATAGCAAGAGAGCCATTGGAGTCACAAGTGTTTGTCTGTGGTAGTACAATTCTTAATTCACATTCGTACAGATATCATTAAAAGGTATTTGTATTAAATGAATGCCTTTTTTTCACATCTAGCACTGACGGTTTGAGGTAAACATTCATCACTTGTTCTGTAAATGAACAAAAAGACGCCAAGTCAAAGATTATTTGTAATAATGTAGTTAAACGTATCCAAAAATACAAGAAGGGGAGGCTCATAGCGCAGAAATAATCACGTAATTGTAAAGGTGAAGGCATTGCCAAAAAATGGACAAATACCTGACCTCAAATGCGTCAAACTGACAGTTTTTAAAATTCAATCAATGTTTTTTATTAACCTCAATATTAAATAGAAAAGTTGTAATTTTGTATTAAATTAGTATTATTTGTTGAAGTTACTGTAATAGTAGCCAGTTCTGTGGTGATCAATTTGTAAATTTACTATTAGTTGAGTTCTTGAAAGGAATCAGTTTATTGCCACAAACAAAATCTACCTATTCTCTTTGCAAGCAATTTTGTATATGTTTGGTTTTAATAGTATTTAATGTAACTAAGTCATGACATTACTTTTTAAAGTGGTGTCTAAAACTTTCGGAAATCTTCAAACACGGATTATGTAGGAATAAGCTATAATAGTTTTTATTTGGCAGTCACGCAATAGGTACGCGACATGAAATTTTTTAAAAACAAACATAATCTGCCTTCCATTTTAACTCAAACACAAAGCAAATGTGAACGCAGTATTCCATAATATGACGTAACACTAGCACTCAGGACGCCATCTGCCTCTGCCTCTACCTCTGCTTCTGCTTTTTCCTCACACATTACACATTCATGCGCGGGCTTCATTACTGGCTCTCAGGGAAACATTACGCTCGGTGTAGAGTGCGCAGCAAATAGATCCGGTTAGTTTCTTTAGGGCGGAGTTACGGTTCTAATTTCATGCTTCTCCAGGCTAGAAGAGCTGCTTTCAAATTGTATTTGCAAGGTTTTTGCTCTTAAGAGTTTTGGAAATTGTCTACCAGGAATTAAATTAAAACTATTTTTTTGGAAAATACGATAGATGTTATGTTTATGAGTAGTGAGGGAAAAAAATATCCACTGTTTTTTTAAAATTTGGAACTAAAGCACATGTTTCTCATTAAATTGAACTCAACCCTTTGAAAGCGTAAGATTTCCTATTTCTGATGCAACAATGTTTTCTCCGAAATAATGACGAAGACTGCCTAGAACAATATTTACATTTCGAGGTCTCCTGATAATAAAAAGCTGTTAGGTGAAGTTTTTCTTGTCCTAAACACTTAAAAATAAAGTAGTTTCGTTATGTGACTTCTTCCACGCCTCGACTTCAAAACGGAAAGTTTTTGTGTGAAGCAGGAGGTCTTCATTACCGTACATTCGCATTTGAGGTAACAATCTTTCCCAGCACGACATTGCCGGGAATCCGATCGCGTCTCGCACTTTTTGTACGCAAGTGACTCAGATGTAGATGTCGTGGTCGAAAAAAACAACATAATTTTACAGAATTATGTAGATTTCTCAAAATTATCTAGATAAAAATATTAGAAGATTCTTATTTAGAATAACGTAAAATCTCAGACAAGTCAAGTCAAGTCAAAGTCACCAGTGAGTCTCGGCGGCAGATTGGAGCAATGAAATCATCTCTTCCCGCAGTTGATAACCTTGCCACAGGAGAGCAGAAGTGAGTGCGCTGTGGATGTTACAAGTATATGCGACACACTTCGCTGAGAATTAAAGTTTGATTTTTTTATTTAAGGTTGCATCAAAATCTAGATCACTAGCGACCAAAAAATTAAGTTTGTAGTTGTGGTTATTTGTACTTTTACTTTTGGTTTTTGGCACAGAACGTCTTCTTTCTTTCTGAGAAGATGTAATTTATTACAATGTGTGTGTTTCGTATACATTATACTACTCATATACTGTGTATTCTATATAAAGTAGTTTACAGGGATGATTTGAATAATGCACTTCATTTTTATGAGCATGGAAACGAATATTTAATTGCGATTATAAGAAATGTTAATGCTTTTATTTTTTAAGACAAAGGCGGAGAAGAGAGAAGGCCAACGGGAAGGTCAATGAAAATAAAATGGGCGAAGAAACTATGTTGAAAAGAGGATGTAAAAATTGCCCAGAGTAAAATGAGGGCGAAGATGGCCACGTTAAAGGCTACAACACGTCAAACCGCGTCCGCAGGGGCTACTTGCTCACCTGAGTTCAGCGCTCCTGCAGACACGGGCAACTTCCCCTGACTCCGCATTACTTTCCCTTAAAATCCAGAAATAGGCGTACAAGCTGAAGCGACGGGAGGTGACTAATAGTGGCATCATGGCAAAATATGTTTGCCAATATGGGCGCCAGGAAAAGATTACGTTAATTCAATTATTAAAATTACACTTCAACTGCTATTTCCATTAAATTAATATCCGGCTAACTGGATTGATGGGTCTTATAAGAAATAATCGCTATTGCCTACTAATAGCCGATTATTCGATCTGCCATCTGTA
This sequence comes from Teleogryllus oceanicus, assembly GCA_964035755.1. Classification (NCBI taxonomy): domain Eukaryota; kingdom Metazoa; phylum Arthropoda; class Insecta; order Orthoptera; family Gryllidae; genus Teleogryllus; species Teleogryllus oceanicus. Next base: position 81,545,489 of record CAXIVR010000009.1, read on the forward strand.
CAGAGTGGCCGAGGAATCTGAAAAGCAAATATACATTTCTAGCTACTCATTTGCTGGAATTGGCTAAATGAAAATCACCTTTTCTATTCACAGAAACGTGTAAGTTTATTCAATGTTCATTGGTAACAATACGAAACGCAATTTCGGTCATGACCAGTCTCAAACCTTATATTGCAGTACCCGTCTTTGCGCGCTCTTGACCGATGTCGCCGCGTAGAACCATTTTCAATTTTTCCCGATGTCGATGGCTCCAGGTCCAAATACCATCTTCTTTTCTTCCGTTCTGGCACAAGTGTATTCAAGTCACTGATCCTCACCGCCTCATAAGTTGATAAGACTTAATTAATTTTCCTTTTACAAGTTTCCAGTTCTTTCTACGCGTACACTTAAAATATTAAAGTTCAGCAAACTTATCTGTATCAAATACTTCCAGTTCTGTTGCCAACAAATTCACCTAAGTTCACAATTCTAGCTGCTGCACTCAAAATACTTCCAAGTTCCAATTCCCGCACATTACATCAATATTCTAAGTCCGACAACCATACACTCCAAAGTAGATGATCACAATTCCCAAACTCCCAACATCAATTGTCTACACACGATCCGCACAGCACCACGGCATAAGTCGGAATGAATCCATATTCCCCTCTTTCAGCCCTTCAATACTCGGTCCATCTTTCTTCTGTTTCATGTCAGAAAAAATTCCATGCCTAGCCAATCCCTCAATTACTTGCAAATCAACTAGCCGCGCCCCAGACTGTCACTGCTTTCTCGGCCAATCCCCAAACAGTTTACTTTATCAACTAGCCGCGCCCCGTGGTTCAAAGCAATGAAGTTTGTTAACCTTGACATTTCGTTTTACCGTTGCTAGGCCACCATATTTACATATGTCTATCCTTACCATTCACCCTGTTTACAATAAATGTTACGCCATACAATGTCCCACATATTGGTACGTCACAATATTCGTCACTACTTTTTACTCTTTGATGTTTATTTTCTTACTTATATAAACATATTTACTGTGATTGAATGGTTGAATTCTTGTTTTTTGTGTTGTATTTAATTTATATTAAGTCATTATTATTATACATTATTATATATAATATTTAATGTATATTAAGTATGTTATATTAAGTCATTCAGTTATTTATTGTGTTTAGCAATAATATGAAATAAATTAACAAGACTCTGTAAGTTAACAATTCTCGCTTACGCACGGATGAGCTTTTAAAAATACTAGAATATTTGTTTGTTAGATGAATTAGCCTGAACGTATAAAGTTGATGCTTTTATGTTATTAAGTAAACAGGATTACAAAATCAAGGTACTTTCGATTCTTTTTTTTTAAAGTTTACTCTCAGTTGAGAATTTGAATTCAGACTGATTTATTTTTTCATTTTGATGGATTATTTATTTCCTTAAAAGATAAAATGGGAATTATTTTTACTGAATTTGTGACAATAAGTGTCAAATAACATCTTAGCAATTTGTACAGCCCTTACATTTAAATCTCGCACCAGTTTCTATTGGACGCAGAGCCCGCGAGCTCTAGTAAGCTTGTTACCTTCCCCTCGACCTTGACATTCCTGGACTACAAAAATAATACTGGAGTATCTGAAGCGACGATGGGTAGGACAGTGGAAAGGATTGCGCAAAGAAGACTGGAAAAGGAGACTGAAGGAACAGCAGTGTGGAAACGTCTATTAAAGCAGCAAACAAAGCATACACACAAAGTTCAAACCGATAGCGGTAGCTCAGTGCATCAACTGATGTCACTGCAGCGCCTCTAACCGGGAGGTCCTAGGTTCGAGTCCAGACGGCGGCAGGATTTTCGACTCTAGCTTTTCAGCTAGGTCGAATTCAGTCGCTATCTGGAGGAGAATTCTAGCGGCCGGCTGCTCTGATCGGTAGTATTTTTCCTTTCTCTTCCTTGTCCTATCCTCTTCCCTTACACACACACTTACACTAACATGCACTACACTACCACATATTCCGGGAGACCGGTCGGGAGCTTAGAGCTTGTCCCGACTGGGGCGGTGCCCCGCTGGTGGGAGAGTGTTGGATAGGGGGAAACCCCGCTAGCCGACCGTAGGTCGGCGCCGGATGTGGCCATCCAGCGGGGGAAGATCACGGCCATCTCCCGAGAAACAACATGCACTACATTAACGGGACTAATGACCAAAGCAGTTGACACGCCCGGAAACACAAAAAAAACCACAAAGTTCAACTTTTTCAGTTATCTAAAGATCTGAAATATTGATCCTCTGCACTTCTTCACGCCAAAAATATTAAACAGGTTTTATTCTCAATTTCAGATCTATCATGTCTTTCAGTGTTCAATCTTGGTAAAACCTGCCCAAAATATACCCATGACATAATCGTTCTTGATTTTCGAATGTTTCATTTAGGCAATCATAATATTCACCATTTACTTTGCAAATAAAAACTTCAATTTTATTCAGCATTTAACACTTCTACATTACTTTATTAAGTATTTATCGTTCTTAATTTAATAATATGAGCTGTTCGGTGGGTGAATGGTGATATTTTTGGCTACTCCACTTTGAATATGTTTGATCGCAGCTGAGGAGTGAGTATTTTCTAAAGGTGGAAAATTCACAATGACTATGACGTTGCGATATGTATAATGGCTAGAGACCGGAAAAATATATAGTATGAAAGTTAAAATACGTACAGAAATATGTAATGAAACAGTAAGAATATGTAATAAGTTTGTAAAATCAGATATAATACGTAATATTAAAATACATAAATTATAAAATACATTAACCTAATCCGAAATTACATTTATCCAAAATTTCCTAAACAATTTTTATAAAGAATACAAACGTTTTCAAAATAATTTGGAGAGCACAAGTTGCACGTTTTGCACTTTACAACTATTCCGTCAGAAATAAAAGTTTCATCTATTCAGAACCATAACTTAGCAGCAAAACTAGGCTCAATTACTAGCACAACTAGGCCCTCTTACAAACTTCGATATGTACGACCAGAAAACTATCACTGCAACGAGCAGTATTCTCATCTAATGGTTACACGACGATTTCGCGGAAATTTTAGGTTAAAGGTCGCCAAACGCGACGTTAGTATTACTTTTCACACCTAAAGATGAATATGAACAGTCGCGCACTTCCCAACTCTGAGGTAACTGAAATAGGCGCGCCGGACTGTAAAAACATCCGACCGGATCTTAATGCAACGCACTTCGAATTAACAGCACTTAATAATTATTTAGAAACAAAAATATGATTTTTTAAATATTTCTTTCCATAAAAAATATGTAACAGAATTCAAGAAAATTACTAGATTAAAAACTAATTTGTGAAAACAGCAAAATATATAAAATATGTAATATAGTACTACATATGTAAATACGTAACGTAAATACGTAACGTAAATACGTAACGTAAATACGTAACGTAAATACGTAACAAAAAAATGATATGGTGTTAGGAGGGCGATTATTTGCCAAGATTTCAGTTTTGACAACGGTAAGTAGAATGACAAAAAATATTACATAAAATCCGGTCTCTAATAATGATCATCCTGCAACTTTCGTTCTAATCAGAGCTAGTATTCACGTAGCCGAGTAACGGTCCAAGTAATGAATAAAAGTAACCGAATCGTTGTGATTAGAATTACTAGCGGAAAAAATGGGAGTCAAAATGTATCGTCAGCGTTGGAAATCCTTTTGGGTATACACTAAATGATTCTCAGCAATGTCGTTCCATGTAGGAGACGGGTCAATGAATGAACCACCAAATGCTCGTCATTACAAAACAACAACAACAACAACAACAACAAAACTCATAACTCTAGGGAATTAGAGTAAATCTAAAACTGCGCAAAAATAACTAGATGTTGTTTTTGTAAAAGAAAATTAAAAACTATATGTGGCAAAACTACGAAACGTGTAGGAAAAGTAAAAATGAAAAGGAAACGGTTAAAATAATAAACACATTAGGGGGCGAAGGGAAGTGGGCATCGGAAATGTAAGGGCAGAGGCGTTGGTGCGGACGATCTTCTGTGGTGCTGTTTGTTTTCAGGTACTGAGGAGGCCCAACACTGGAAGAAGAATGCCTGACGCCCGCGCCAAATAAATAAATAATTTAAAAACAAAAATCGGATAGATTAGCATGTACTCGGCTTCTGACGGCAGGTTTTTCCCCCTTCAAGGTTTTTTTCCTCAGGCGTACCTTATGGTCTCTTTTCCGCGGCATTGATGCGCTGGAGAGACCATTTGGCGTGAATACCAGAATACGAAAGGTTAGAACGCGGTAGAATGTAGGTATTGTAATGGCTTAAAGGCCTTCGGCCTAGCCTCTTAGCATCAAGTTCTCTAATTTGTATGTAATAATTACCTATTAAATAAAAAATAAAAGTAAAAAGAAACCACAAGAGGGAAAAGGAAAGGGCGGCGGTGTGAACGGACGGCAGCTGCTGCTAGTGGCGCTGTTCAGTCCAAAGCGATTCCAGGGCCCCCTTATCTCGAGCGATAAGGCTATTTAGCAGTTGTTTGCCGAGCTCTCCAGCGGCGTCAGCCTCTGAATGGACTGCTCCCGGACGGCAGTCTTTTTTTTTTTTTCTACGAGCAGCTAAACAAATGAATAAATGGAACACTAGTGGAATGCAACGTGGGACGGGTACTAATTCAAAAAGCTGTACGTGATAAGGTAGTCAAGCCATGTTAGCTAAGCAAACACACAGCCAATATGATACAATCAATTTGACAGTTTTTCTCGCGTAGTTACAAATCGAAGGTGAGTTTCCGGCTTTTAACACAACAATCCAAGAGACAAGCCAACACGCAAATCATCAAAAACATTTTACAAGAAAATCCAGACTAGTTTCTCTCATTTCTCATTCGTGATTAATACTGAAGCATTGTTACTACATTAAATACACGTCTTATACCCTGTGGTACATTTGTCTGTGTAATTTATTTGTGCGTCGAGTGCGAGTCTGGTGGGGCGAGGGGGGGAGACCTCACAAAATATATATCTACTAATATATAATAGATAGTAAATCCTGTCGCGGAATTCTCAGGTTTTATTTCAGGTGGGATTTACCTACAAGGAAAACAAGCAGTAGCTTGGTGGCCCCCATTCATGAAGAGCCCTTCGCTTCGGAAAAATGTGCTTAACATATTTTTTAACATAAATTGTATTTAACGTAATACATATAGTACATGTAATATGTATGTATAAAAATTATTAGTTTTCATTTGTACAGAAAGTAACTGTATTAATATAAGTTTTTAATTTAATAGAGATGGAGCTGCTTTTACGGGCGGAGGCAACACACTGTGCTGGGGGGGCCCCTGTTCTTAAATCCGGCCCTGGATAGCACCGGCAAACTAATTTTGCAAACTAATTTCGAAGCATTTGCAGCTGGCGGCGCATAGCATGCACGCATTTTCAAGGTTGATCCTCAACAGGGGTTTAACCAATAGGTAGCCATTATATTTCTGTCTTAGGGTAATCAATTCCTTGGGCTTAAAGCGAATGCAATTTATAATTGTCACGTGAATGAGAAGCCCTGTGCGACTCGTTTTGCAGTTTCATGAGTATACCATGTCGATAGAATTACAACGGGGTATTAATTGAAATGAAATGTTATTTCGCAAACAATTTTTTTATGTACGTTTTTTATTGAAATAAAAATAAATTGCAAATTAATTATTTTAAGGGGAAGTATTACGAGGGTAGACATCTATTTTCTGCTAATTCACAATTACATTAAATCGATTTCTAAGCATTTCTCTATCATATTGAAAGTTACATATTAATACATGAAAATTAAAAGGCTTACATTTAGGCACCACAAAACACCTGGACTTTTAGCTTCTTTCTCTTAGAATATCATAGAAGTGTAGTTACACACATAACATATTGAAATCCGACATTCGAATGCACCAATTCAATGAGATTAATGACTCCCTTGCAATATCAACACTTGTGGTTTTAGATAAATTAAAAATTCAAAAACATACATTTCATTTGAGTAAATATGTAAGTGAATAATTAGGGATTGCCATGCTGCGAGAGATAAGGCTTAGAGGCGATGTTCACAAGATACGCCGCGTTCACAAGATACGTCTACATCTTCAAACTTGGCAAAAACTACCCAAAACCAAACAGAATATGCTCACGATTTCCCAAGGATAAATTCAGACCTCCATAAATATTCAACGGCATTAGTTCCCAACATCTATTAATGTAACACATTAAATCACAAATATTTTATTTAAAGACGATACGAGTATAAATTCCCCGTCAGAATACTCTATTTTCAAAATTATACACTGAAAACAGCCTGTAACAATCAGACAATTAGCGTGAGAAAGAATGACAATCATTATGTTGTAAAATGTTAAATCCCTGAAAGGAGAAATGCCGAACAGGTGGAAATAAATAAAAAAAAGATACGCTAATCGTCTGCTAATCGCTTTGGCTGGATCCGCGTCTTACCAAGATTGTGCCCATCATTTTCAATTTGGAATCCATGAGTTTGATTCTTTAGGAACCCCGACCGTCAACGGTTTAACAAAAAGATCAACAAAAGTATTAAAAGAAAAAAATATGTTGAAACTTTATTATGGGAGATAACTGTAATTTATACAAAGAAAGAGGCTCAGAACTATGACTCCATTTCGCTGAACTAGTAAATACATTGCTTTAGGTCATGTTTCATCAAATGAGAAGAGTAGAATTCGTGCTTGAACAAAATAATAGTTATATCATTCTTTTTTGCATGTTTTAAACATTTTTAATAGTATTTTAATAATTTAAAAAACTAAATTTTTTGAAGGAATATGTCTAAATATTTAAATATGGTTCACACAAGTATCACAGTGATATCTTAAATAAACCTGGAAGTATGCCGACGAGAGTGATAAAGACTACCTTCAGGGAAATGAACTTAAAGATTATCATGCTTTAAAGGACTCCAAAGTCATATGTTGTGCCTTCCTTTTCTATATAATTAATTAATTTTAATTCTATTATCTTACACATACAAAAATACTGTGGTCTGAGAAAAAAAGTATATTCTGAATTCAGTAATCACCCTGTATTGCGCGCCCAGCATTGCAACCCATAGCGGCTAGTACATAACCGGCGCTACAAGAGTTTACAACAAAAGTGTGAAGGAAGTGAAAGAGACTGCAAAACTTCATCAAGTCTCTTTAAGCTTTCGAGATTATAGCACGGCGCTATGATATATATTACATCAATAGAGTTAATATTTTCGTAATTAATTTACAGTTTCGTCATCGATTTTCCATTAGCAGACACTACTTTTCAAATAACTGACTTAAAATTACATGACTGTACCTTGCACACATGATGCACTTTTTGTGAAATTAGAAAGACAGTGAGGTGCACTTTAATACTGATTGCATTTTTATGTTTTCTTGAACACAAAACACTAAAAACCAATACTAGATGATTTTCACTCATGTAAAATGATGTACTTTTAACAATATGTAATAGCTATGTAAAATTGTGTTATAAAATCACATCACTGTAAATACACGACCGCATAATGCTGGTTACGGAATTACTAGGTTACAGAGCAAGTCTACACTTACACACTGAAATTATCGGAGTCTTATGGTAGCTTAGAAGCAACAATTCTAATGCCAAAATGCCAGGTAGCAAAGAAAAAATCATGACCCCAGTACAATTAAGATCGTATGTGATCCCTGTGTGTATATGCAAAATATGTTCTCCAATCGATTCTACTGATACTTTAAGATAAGAATTTGATTGCTTGATTGATTTTTTTGTGTTCGAGCTCATCAACTGCTTTGGTCATTAGTGCATGTTTTTTCTCGGGAGATGGCGGTGATCTTCCCCCGCTGGATGGCCAGATCCGGCGCCGACCTACCGTCGGCTAGTGGGGTTTCCCCCTAATCAGGACTCTCCTACCAGCGGGGCACCGCCCCAGTCGGTACAAGCTCTAAGCTCTCAACCGGTCTCACGGAATATGTGATAGTGTAGTGCATGTTAGTGTAAGTGAGTGTGGAAGGGGAGAGGATAGGACAAGGAAGAGGAAGGAAAGATCGCGCGCGGTCCGTGGCCCGTTTGGTAGGATGCAGCTCCGGCATTCGCCTGGTGTTGAACGTAGAAAACACGGAAAACTACCGATCAGAGCAACTGGCCGCTAGAATTCTCCTCCAGACAGCGACTGAATTCGACCTAGTTGAAAAGCTAGTGTCGAAAATCCTGCCGCCGTGGGGAGTGGGAACTTAGGACCTCCCGGTCAGAGGCGCTGCAGTGACATCAGTTGATGCACTGAGCTACCTCTCCCGGTAGATAAGTCTTAGAATATCCATCGGCACTCGATTGTTCACAACAAGTCTTAGTACGCTCTTCCGGTGCGCGGTCCGAATGTGACGTAATACAAACTGTGATTCGAGCGTGATTTTTAATTTTTAATTTTTAATTTATAATAATAATAATAATAATAATAATAATAATGTCTTTATTTCTGGCGAGGCTCAGGCCGTAAGGCCTGCTCTTCCGCCTAACCAGATTTTATCTTACACATTGAAAAATATAAGATAGCATACATATTAAATGAATTAAGCAAATGTTTAAATTGTAATAAAAAGTATGGTATGCGTTGGATTTCTGTTTCCCTTTCACTTCCGGGCCCCCTTCAGAAACATGGGGGCAAGTATAACCTGAATACCGGATTTTCTAGTGACTCACAGAGATGTCTCAACCATTTCTTCGACATCTATGTGTACAGTATTGGTATAAACTTATAAATGGAACCTTCAATCACTGGATAACCTACGGTAACCGTACAAACTTTTGCAATCCGAGTCGTGTCGTAGGAAGCAGTCGTTGGATCACTGTAGACGAGAGAAGACCGCCTCGGGGATTGAATTTGGCTCTGCGACCCACCACTACTCAAAACAAAAGGCGCCACTCCGGAGGGGGTGCTAGAAGGCGGCCGTGGATTATCGCGGGGAGGGAGCCGTGCGGCTTAAACCTCGCTAAGCTAATGGCCGCTCCTCCCCACCCTCGGGCGCTGAGATTCATTTACTTCCGGCGCAGCGGTCGGTTTCTTATCGCCGAAGGTGGCCCAACATTTCGGAGGACGCGGCGTGGAATTCTCTTCCTGATAGCGCTCACGCTATAGAAAGTTTGGAAAAGCTCAGGATAATGCCACGCTTTGGAGCTTTAAACCATCTAAAGAACCGAGAAGAGAATAATGAAATGTTACGTATAATGAAATAGATAAAAAACAACACGGACATTTAGTACACTCGCTAGATGATTTTTATTATTCCTCAAATTCACAACTAACGATGTTATAAGTTGGTGTATTATGAAGTCTACTCCAGGTTACATCCAGCTTCATAAGGAGCAGATCTACGAACTGTCGGTGCAATAATATTTTCCGCAAAATGTGGGCTGTTGCCAATAAAACAATATTGGCCCAATCAAATTAGACAAAAATGAGTCAAAAAATCCCGAAGTTTGGAAACTTGGTCTGATTAATTACTGGTACTTACAATGATGGATTTTCTTCGTACTACCCGGGTAATTATTTACCATCAAAAACCTAACATTTACATTCCATATTTTTTCTATGTACTTTATTCATTATCCTGTTTATATACATACATAGCATTTTCCATTACAATGACAGCAAAACAATAACCCTTTTAAACATTTAATTATTTCTATTTACTCCTCCATTGCATGTATGTCCATTTACTCTTTACTATCCTAATTGAAAAATTACCAAAATCTACTAAAAAACGTGGTCTTCTTATAATACTCGTGTTAATATGTCCTCTTTTGTATCACTTCTGTTCCGCTGCACCCTCGGCCGTCAACTTTGAAGTACAATTTAAATTCCATTTCTGCATAGTCGAATCAATTCATGGCATCTTCTCCACACAAAATTTATACTTTTTCAACATTGGGATGGATTAGTTGCTAATTCGTTAAATTATAGACTAATTTAATTCAGTGAATATTAGTGCTAATAATTAGACAGGTAGTTAACTGTAGAGAGTAGTAAACGGTTACGATTATTTGTTCAAGTTTATTATTACTGTGATTTTTTTCATTCTTTTTCTTCTCGTGTGTTTTCTTACTTCCTGATTTTGATTACTGTAATAAACTTATTTTATGAATGAAATAACGTTTCTTTTCAATATACATGTTTCAGTGAAAGGTTTGTGTGTCTCCTCTGCTGCATGCTTACATGTCATAAATTTATTGACCATTTATTGCCCAGGTCATCGGTATTTTGGAGGGAGTAGATGATAATCATAATGTTAATAATAAATGAGGAGTCCTGAATTGTAAATTCATTAAAAATAAGTTTAATATTAAAGTCAGTAACATCAGGAAACGCCAATTAGCATTGTTGAAACGGTGCTTCACTAACTCACGAAAGTTCGTTTCATTTCTCGTTACATTTATGTTGCTCTTATGTGCGTCACTTGAAATTACTACAGCAACAGGTGTCCAATATGCTTTCTGTTACAACAGGGAGAGATATTAAATTCCTCGTAAAAGAGGGTGAAGATTTTAGAAGAGATTTGCCGGTGGGCAACAGAATAATTCACACAACAAACTACTCGCTATGCCATTAATCCTAACTACAACAATTTTTTTGTTCGTAATCATACCAACATTGGAACATATTTCACCAAGTGGTTGTTAGTACTAAAATACTACATTACATCGTAGGTGCAAATAATAACGTTCTATTTAGTTTGTTTAATTCTGCATTAGAAGAAAATAAATTTATCAAAACCAAAGTATTGTAAAGTAGTATAAAATGATTTGAAAAGTGATTTTATGCACTTACGTTGTGCCTATTATCTGTGCATTTCGATTTTATGAAGATTGTAAATAACTTTGGTGTTTAGTGCAAAACTCAATAAATATATAAAAGTCATAACAAGTAACGATATTTTAGAAATACTGGTAATACCAGCGATCCAAATATTGAGGCGCTTGACGACTGTGCTAACGCGCACACAGGCACACTGCAGTGGAAAATCCCGAAAGGTTAATGCCTCACAACGAATAGAAGATACGCTCGTGGTAAGAGGTTGCATGTGACTATCATAACAATGCTATTTATTCGATGACCAATAAACGTTCTACATACGTTCAATATAAATCTATTAGATATGAAGACTTCTACGAACTTCGCTATAGAATCTGCTATTCCATCTAATATTCTCTTTCAATAAGGAATGAACAATTCTAATCAAAAGGGGCACAATCAGAAGTAACCAAAACCAATTGTTGATCACTTTAAAAAATTACTATTGTTACGTATGTTGCAAGCTCTATTAAATTAATATTTACGGACAAAGTCGAAAAGTGAAATGCGACGCTTAGCGATAATAAAACCGATTTTGAGCCCGGCCGTCGCACCTGATGAAGTCGGAACCCGACAGCAATTAAACAAGCGATCAATGAAACCATCAGATCCATGGTTCTATTCTATAGCCAATGCAAACTCACACTAATATATAAATATTTTCGCAAGTCTGTTGGTTACTTATTTTCAAATTATTTCTAATATTGTCGCAGCATCGTCATATTTTAATATAAATTTGAAATATATGTACTAATACAATGTTATTGAAATCTGTAGACTTATTTCGGATGATGCTATTTAGAATCAATGAACAATTAATTCGATAATTTAAAAGCAGTGACACAATCCAAAACCAAAATTTGCCATATTTTTGAGTTCGAGACGTCCCCTTCTGCGGCAGCAGCTGATTCTTTAATTCCTTAGTTAGTTGGTCCGTTGCTACGGAGTTGACCGCGTGTTAATTAAAATGAATAACAAATCAGTTATTTAGGAATCGAAGCTGAAAAGTAAATATTTTTGTGACAAACAGTCTACCACGCGAGACGGAAAGTAGCGGAGGCCAGAGCTGGAAGAAAATTGTTCCCGAAAAATATTACAACTCAGCCGAGTGTACACAACTATTTTGAGACACCCACGATTGAAATATTTAATTCAGACAGGGTTCGGATAATTATGTAATTACATTTTGGTAAGGGAACTCTGTCAATTCAAATCAAGGATATATTCACGTTTCATATCGGTGCCTACAAACGTCGACTTATTGTACAAATATTGACATATTTTCCCGAAACTATCCATATTTACATATTTTATACACATTACATTTTTACATATTTCTGAATATTTTTATTTCCTGAATTTTTTGTTTAATTCATTTTATCCTACACGGCTTTAATAAGGAATCGCCTAGACATCACCAAGTCCTTCACATCAAAAACGGCCATCACCAAATCCTGAAGTTTAAAAACATATGAAAAAGTATAACTACATTTTTCTCATTTTAAGTGTGCATGAGTGCAGAATAGAATGAGTATACTTAAACACGCGCATTCCACAAGCATTCCATTTATCCGTGAGTTTCAGCTGTTTGTCAAAAGAGTACTCGCGCCCGGGAGAAGGGGAGTTGCAGGACTCAACCGCAGCCCCATTCCCCCCCCCTCCGCCCGCCCGCCCGCCCGCCCACCCCTCCGGCCCGCTCGCTCGCTCACTCGCGCCCGCTGATGAATATGGAAGCAGAAGGCGCTACCGGATGAGGGCTTACGGCCGCCATTACTGTGTTAACGACTCCTCCTCCGCCGCCGCCTCCGTCGCCACCTCCGCCGCCGCCTCCGCCTCCGCCGCCGCCGCCGCCGCCGCCGCCGCGCTCAAATCGCCGAAAGAAGCGGAGCAGCAAGGACAGCGACTGCGCTGCTCTCGATGAAAATGAAGTCGTAGGGGGGGGCGAGAGAGATGACGGCGGGGGTAAAAGCAGAGCCGCATTTAAGTATTGCGGGGCCCCAACCACAAAATTGTTTTGCGCCCCCCATAATAATAGTTCCATCTTTATTACATAAAAAAACTTATCTTAATACATTATTTTTCTGTGTAAATTGAAATGAAAACTAATGATTTTTATGTAAAATTTTACATACAGGTTGAGCCAACTAACTTTAGCATCTCATGCAGTTTTCGAACTGTTGAAGTTATTGCAATGCAATTGTCACGGAAGTGCATGGGAGAATGTGTCTAATTGATACATGCATCCGTTTCTATTTTATCACTTGTATTTTACCGATATATTGAGATAAATTAGCTGTTTTTTTTCAAATATAAGTATGCATATTTGAGTATATCATGAGTGTAAAAAGACGATTACAATCATTATATATATATATATATATATATATATATATATATATATATATATATATATATATAAACAAACTGTATTGAACCAAACTGGTTTTATTTTTAAATTAAATATCTCCTCTGCCCTTCTATTATTAATTCAACGTAACCCGTTCCAAATTTATAAAAGAATATGGGCGCCAGGAAAACATTACGTTAATTCAATTACTAAAATTAATCTTCAACTGCCATTTCCATTAAATTAATATCCGGCTAACTGGGTTGATGGGTCTTATAAGAAATAATCGCTATTGACTGCTAATAGCAGATTATTCGATCTACCATCTGTACAGAATGGCCGAGGAATCTGAAAAGCAAATATACATTTCTAGCTACTCATTTGCTGGAATTGACTAAATGAAAATCCTCTTTTCTATTCACAGAAACTTTTAAGTTTATTCAATTTTCATTGGTAACTATACGGAACTTTCGGTCATGACCAGTCTCTAACCTTATATTGCAGTACCCGTCTTCGGGCGCTCTTGACCGATGTCACCGCGTAGAACCATTTTCAATTTTTCCCGGTGTCGATGGCTCCAGATCCAAATACCATCTTCTTTTCTTCCGTTCTGGCACAAGTGTACTCAAGTCACTGATCTTCACCGCCTCATAAGTTGATAAGACTTAATTAATTTTCCTTTTAAAAGTTCTCAGTTCTATCTATGCGTATACTTAAAAAAGTTCAGTAAACTATTATCTGCATCAAATACTCCCAGTCCTGTTGCCGACATATTCACCTAAGTTCACAATTCTAGCTGCTGCACTCGAAATATTTCCAAGTTCCAATTTCCGCACCTTCCATCAATATTCTAAGTCCGGCAATCATACGCTCCAAAGTAAATGTTCACAATTCCCAAACTCCCAACATCAATTGTCTACACACGATCCGCACAGCACCACGGCAGAAGTCGGAATGAATCCATATTCCCCTCTTTGAGCCCTTCAATACTCGGTCCATCTTTCTATTGTTTCTTGTCAGAAAAAATTCCATGCCTAGCCAATCCCTCAATTACTTACAAATTCACTTATCCGCGCCCCAGACTGTCATTGCTTTCTCGGCCAATCCCCAGACAGTTTACTTTATCAACTAGCCGCGCCCCGTGGTTCAAAGAAATGAAGTTTGTTGACCTTGACGACAACTCGTCTACCGTTGCTATGCCGCCATATTTGCATACGGCTATCCTTACCATTAACCCTGTTAACAAAAAATGTGACGCAATACAATGTCCCACATATTGGTATGACACAACGTCAAGAACTTGTTCCCTCAAGAGGGCGTAACGAAGCATTCTCCAGGGGAGGAAGTGTTATTAGATTGGTGCCAAATTGTACCGACTCCGCCTCTTATGCCTTTTAAGGAGAGTAGAACGGGGAAAACTTCCGAGGGTAGGCCACTTGAATTACTACAGGACCCAATGATATGCGTTGCTTGCCTTAGAGTTGAGGATTGCTCAAGCCCGGTGTCAAATATACATTTTTACTCGTTAAATTATTAACAAATTAGACATCATTGAATTTCTCCATTGATTCATTTATTCCCACATATTGGTATGTCGCTATATATATATATATATATATATATATATATATATATATATATATATATATATTGTGACGTACCGGGTAGGCCGGCTTGTTCTCAGTAAATTTATTTGTAAAGGACAGGTGTTCTTTCTCGTGAATGGGCTCGGGGTTATTAATCAAACACCACTGTTCCGTGAACAAAATAAACTGAACTATTTATTAATTCTATACAAATCACTAATGATACAATATCTATGGTGGTCTCTACCCTTTTCTTTCATATAACCCCGAATCACTGTTAGTCTCTCGATCTGATATCGATCGAAGAAATATTTACCGTTTACTTCTTCCCATACGAGCGTCGGCGGCTTCGGGGACTCTCGGGTTGCCTCGCGCTCCTTCGCTGCCTGCCGGGGTCGTTTCCCTTGGGACCAGCCGAGGTGAGGCGCTGCGCTTCCGAAGTACGTTCTTCGTTCCAATTCTCCGATCCACTCGACGTCTTTTGATCTGTGTTACTCCAAATAGCAGCTATCACTTTGGCAATATGTCCGATCGACTATTGATTGTTATCACGCACAAATTGTCCGTCAATTAATCTTTCTGCACTCGTTCGTTCGCGATACTAGTTTGCTTTTCGATCGCGGAGCACCCAGATACGTCCTTCTCGCCGGCGGCCAGCCAGACACTGACTCCTCGCGGCCTCGTTCCCACGGTCGGCCAACCGACGACACCTCGCCGCCCGTAACCGTTTTCGTGGCTAGCGAGCGCCCTCTTGCAACCGTTCTGCCGTGTTCGTGCTTGATGTCTCGCCGTTTCTTTGGGTGGAAACGCGGTGCGTTTCATTACCCCCTCCCCCCTTTTTTTGTGGATTTTTCTCCGGAAAATTCAATGACTTAATGGTCTATTCTTGTCCATTGCCTTCTCTTGTTGGGCAAGGTCTTAAATTGTAAAAATTATAATGTCCCACCACTTCTCTGTTGTCGTTGACTGCTTTAGCCACGTTTGGGTTTGTTACCTGTTCAATGATGTACGGCCCCTCATATAATGGAAAAAATTTTGCGTATAACCTTAGTTTAGGGTTGGAAACTTTGGGGACACGCAACAATATTGTCTGCTCCTCGTGAAATTCATATGTTTTCTTCTTTGACTTTGCCTTCCTGTGCTGGGTTTCCAGTACTTCTATCTGGTCAACCTGTTGTTTCAGTCTTTCTTCTATCCCCTCCTCCGATAACACGCCCGTACATATTTCTAATTCCTCTCCCATTCCATGTCCATCTCGATTCTCTGGCTTCCTAGTTCTACCACTCCGTGGTCAAGATCAATAATCGCGCGTCGTTCGGATAAAATATCTGTCCCTATAATCATCGGATACAACAACTTCTTTACTACTAGAGCTACCACTTCGTACTTCTGATCGCCAATTTCAGCATTAAACATTATTTGTTTCGTGATAGGGCTTGACTTCTTCTGAGTGGCTCCTATCACGTACGCCCTATTCATGGGCAAGCACATTACTTGCTTTCCTTTCGCAATCAACTCATTATAAAATTCCTCTGATATAACTGTTGTAGTACATCCAGTATCAACCAGTGCTTCCGTTACCACCCCTTCTCATTCTACTTTGATCGTGGGACATTTTCTCATGCGAACTTCCGAACTTTTTTTTCTCTGCCACGGTTGTGATTCATAAGACACCGACTGAATCGTATTGATAGGGACCACATTCAGCTCTTCTTCCCTTGTGTCCGTCATGGGGTCGCCTGTCATCACGGACTCTATCTGTTTAAAGATGTTCCCTGTCCTCCACTTGGACCAGGCCGTGTTGATTGATTGGGCGCACCTCGGTTCGTTCCTCTCTTCTTCTCGACGGTTTGGGTCTTGTCCACCCCACTCCGGTCTTCGGTTACTCGGTTCCGATTGCCACCGGCTTCCTGTCTCGTGTCGCGTCCACTGGTTGCCTGCCCCACCACCATTCCCTTGTCTATTGACTGGTTCCGTTCTTACCGCGTTCACATTTCCTTCCCTCTTGTTCTTCGGGGTATTGGCAAATGTTAAATCATATCCTCCTAATGCGTTCATAAAGCTCTCTAAATTGGTATGGTTCGAACTTCGCAAATTATTTTGGATCGACACGGAAACTGACGTGTCAATAAACACATAATTTCTTGATCACTCATTGGGGGACGTAGTGTCCTACAATCTCCAACACGTTGCGTCGCATATTCCCGCAGAGTTCCCATCGACTGAGTATAATAACCATTCATTAGATTTAACTTCACATTCATTTGAATCTCATCGTTCCAATACCGCTCATAGAATCGGTCTTGAAATTCCTTCAGCGTCCCCGGAAATACATCAAAAGTGTCGGCCCACGTTCGGGCATTCCCCTCCAACATCAAATACAAAAACTGGACCTTGCATCTTTCCGATGTGTTGATCACGGCTAGGTGTCGTTCCGCTGCCCGCATGAATGCGCATGGGTTTTCTCGACCATCTCCCGAAAACTTCAATGATTTCGGAGGCGTAAAAGTTGGTATTCCGCCCGCAATGGTGGACGTTGTCCGGCATTCTTCGATTAGCTCCACATCAGATTGCAGGGATGATACCTTTTCTTCGCACCTTCGTATATTCTCCTGTATGTTCGCTCTCTTGCTCTCCGCCGTCTGGATTTCATTCCGAATCTGGTTTTGTACCTCCTCGCTTTGTGCGGTAATCTTCTCCTCAAGTTGTTGATGTAGGTCGGTTTCAACTCCCGCCCAATTTGTCGATCTGGGATTCTATCTTCTGATCCTGCTCTACGAATTTACTGGCGATGGATTGGTTTTGAATCTCGACCTGTTCCGCTATCTTCTTCATTTTCTGCTGGGTTTCCTCGATTTGCTTGTTAATAGGTCCTATTTGTTTTTTAATTTCCTCCATTAACTTTCCGTTCTGTTCCTCGATTGCCTTCTTTTTCCTTCCTGTTCTTCCATCATCTTCCTACTTCGTTCTTCAATCGCCATAAGCTGCTTTTCGGATCTTCTTTCTTGTTCCTCTGCCGTTTTATCAAGTCGGTCGTTAATCATTTTCATTATTAACATCAAATCCGATGATATCTTTGCTTGGTGCTCCTGACTTGGGTTCCCTGCTACCTGGTTCATCGGCGTTGATGTGACTTTTACTTCTTCATCAAAACAATCGCCCGACGTGTCATCTAATTTACTTCCAACTCCAGGATTCCTACTATCCAGAAACGTACTTCCGCCGATTCCTTCATCCGAGTCTTCTACACGCTCTATCTTCTCATTCCGTTCCAACATCGCCTTTTGAGCCTCCATTTTGCTGTCGCAATCTAATTTTTCAATCGCTTTTACTGCTTCCGCGCTTGTAATGCCGCCCTCAGCTCGTCTACGCTCGCAATACTACTGCAATTGTTCCCTGATTTAATTAGTCTAATTCCCAAGTAATTGTATTGAAACAATGACCTATCAGTGATTCTAGGCATTAGCTGAATACTCCACTATTCGTCTTAAATTTTGCATGAAAACCACAATTGTATAGTCTACTATGACCAACCCAATTTTCACTATACAGTTACCACATATGACATACAAATATCCACTCTTTGCAAATAAATTTTAACATCACCTATGCACATAAATTCACTACACAAAAATACCCTTCATAAAACACATCACATATCAAAATAATACAAATAACACTTCTGGAAAATTCCTGAAAACATTGGCATACACAACTTCAATTCAAATTCACAACAATAATCCACAGTCTCATTTCACACCTCCTACAGCTTCCCAAAATGCCCCTCCACACCTGGGCTATACTCCTTTTAGATGATTCTGACAATTATCTTGTAAGATTCATGCCCATATGCTCAAAATAATTAGCATATATAATTTACACCAAAATGACATTAACGTCTCTTGTATTCATTACACTTTCCTACAAATTCTACTAATTTCCTTGCTTTGTCCAATATTGAGAAACAATTCCTTAAATTCATTACACTTTCCTACAAATTCTTTTAAAATACATATTAGGTACTCTGCATACTGTTTTCTGGATTGACTGACCACATATTTAACTAAATAACATTTACATTCACAATTACCATTGCCTGTCAATATTTCTATAATTGCTTTATATTTCTTCAACAGTATTTACCTTTACATAAATGACAATAATAAATTTCTACTACTTTTTCCAGTAAGCAACTGCACATGCACACTTTTTTTTTTAAACTGTTATGCTTCTTAAAATTATTACACAAGTTTGTTAATTCAAGAGTCATTAGTTTTATTCCCCTCCAATTAATCCCCCTGAGCCACATTTCTTAAATACACGAGTCCATACTGTTCGGGCGCCAACTGTGACGTACCGGGTAGGCCGGCTTGTTCTCAGTAAATTTATTTGTAAAGGACAGGTGTTCTTTCTCGTGAATGGGCTCGGGGTTATTAATCAAACACCACTGTTCCGTGAACAAAATAAACTGAACTATTTATTAATTCTATACAAATCACTAATGATACAATATCTATGGTGGTCTCTACCCTTTTCTTTCATATAACCCCGAATCACTGTTAGTCTCTCGATCTGATATCGATCGAAGAAATATTTACCGTTTACTTCTTCCCATACGAGCGTCGGCGGCTTCGGGGACTCTCGGGTTGCCTCGCGCTCCTTCGCTGCCTGCCGGGTCGTTTCCCTGGACCAGCCGAGGTGAGGCGCTGCGCTTCGAAGTACGTTCTCCGTTCCAATTCTCCGATCCACTCGACGTCTTTTGATCTTTTATACTCAAATAGCAGCTATCACTTTGGCAATATGTCCGATCGACTATTGATTGTTATCACGCACAAATTGTCCGTCAATTAATCTTTCTGCACTCGTTCGTTCGCGATACTAGTTTGCTTTTCGATCGCGGAGCAGCCCCAGATACGTCCTTCTCGCCGGCGCCAGCCGACACTGACTCCTCGCGGCCTCGTTCCACGGTCGGCCAACCGACGACACCTCGCCGCCCGTAACCGTTTTCGTGATGCTAAGCGCCCTCTTGCAACCGTTCTGCCGTGTTCGTGCTTGATGTCTCGCCGTTTCTTTGGGTGGAAACGCGGTGCGTTTCTATATATATATATATATATATATATATATATATATATATATATATATATTCATTTCATTACATTATGTTTCGATATCCGATTTTGGGATCTGCAGATAATAATCATGTGACTTTTGTAGTCCAAACAACCACGTTAACTTATATATCGTTTCGCCATTTTTTATGACTACGCAAAAGAAGTTTCAACGCATCATATTTCTGCAAGCTGAGGTGATGGATAGATCAACTAGCTTCTACTGTGCACTAGTTGTTCCATACACAACCTCAACTTAAACTAATATAGCGGATTAACTTCGAAGAATTCAATGACGGATAACGGAAATAAGACGAATTCGTATGAGCTATATTGCTCCGTGGACACAATTTTGCGATAACTGTTACGCAGATTTGTCGCAAAAGTATGAGAAACAGATAACCTTCCAATAATGTAAATGTACATTTGTATTAGGGTTGACAGATTCGTATTAAAACAATCATATAAATTACGGATAGATTTCACATCAGCAGGCAAATATTTACATTGCCATTCTTGAAGTCTTTTACAATGAGACCATGAAATACAATATAATAAATATTGTAACGAATATGTGACATCCGCTGGCGCCTTTCCGAACTAGATGGTTACGGATTGCAACATCTGCCGGCAGCCCCTCGAACTAGATGGTCTCAGAGTGTTAGCTACGTTTATCGCTAGTTCCAGAAAATTTTAGGTGGTCTTCAGCCGAGTATAAATACGCGGCATCCGGCGACTGCGAGACAGTCTGAAGAGGAAGCCGAGTTGAGAAGTGTGTGCACCGCGGTGAATAGCAGTGCAGTGATTGTGCTCAGTGACGTGAAATGTGGCCAGCGCCATGAACTGTGCCGTGGACTAGGGTCAGTACATTGGACAGTGCTCAGTGCGTCGGACCGCGGTCAGAGCTTAGGACAGTGCAACAGTGCAAAAGAAGTCAACAGTGAAATTAAATAATCAAGAGAAGTGTAGTGAAAATAAATAATGAGAAACTGTGCTTTATAAAGAAATAGTCAAGTTAAGATTATCTGTACATAAATCAAGTATTTTTAGCGTATCTTAAAGCAACAAAATAACCGTTTTTGATAAAATAATATGTTTCAATTCACCACATAAAATTGAAACGATATAGTAGAAAATATTAGCAAATGAGCTCATTATAAGCACGCTTCTCCAGTGTTTTTAATCTCAGACATACCTGCAAGAACACTAGTAGGTGATGATTTACCTACCTCTCCTGCAGTGCTTTGCCAAATAAGTATTTTAACAAATTTGCAAACAAAATACTCTACTTTTCAGGAATGTAAATGCAACCGGAGTTGTTAGGTAATGAGAGCGATCGGGCAGACGAGGAAAAGCACAAAAGACATTAAGAAACCTGCGGATGTCACCCCCAGAAACACAGCGTAAATTGCAGATAAATGCAAATCAAAGAGCCTCTTGCGTTTCAAGAAAAGCCCCCGAGTTTATTGCTTTCAATCTTACGCTGAGAGCAATACCTGGTTACGTGAATAATTGCCATTACGACCACAAGGCAGATATAAGATAGAGAAGCACGGGAATCAAAATCCCTTGTTGAAAATTTACGAAAATTAAAAATGATTACTTTTTTATGATTATATTTCAAAGTAATATATTATTTGATTCAAAATGATAAGTATTAATATACAATTAAGTATTAATTATAATGATACGAGCCAGAAACAAGCAAGTGTCTTGAACATATAATTAGTGTATTAATAGTCATTACGTTTTTTATTCAATCCTCCTTTACAACCCATAAAAGCTAATAGAAGTTGAAAGTAGTTACTATTTCTACCTTTTTCTTTGCTTCTTGCTTTTATACGAAAGCAAAAGTTTGCTTTCATAAAATGCTTCCTGCTTAAATAATAAGTTAAAATTTACCAAACGTAACATTAATATATAAAATGCCCTTCTTAAATCTCTAACCACCATCGTGTAGCAGTTCAACATCATCCAAATCACCCGCTCCACTCAGTCCCGTGCAGAGAATAATCAAATGACGCGCCATTGAGGTCCCTAGGCGCTCCTGTGTCTCCATCAATCCTTTTGTGCAGCTGCCTCGGAAAATGCTCTGGCACAACAGGCCCTGGCAAAGGGATTTGGGATGCATGTCACTAACCTTTCTTTAATGAGTTATCGAAAGAAAGGGAAACACACTTTACACAACAAATCGGTTAAATTTACTCAAAACTTTATTTTATTTTTACATCAAAAACAGTTAAAAACTGTGAGCGACGTACTGTGGGGAGAAGTGAATTCTGTGCACGTATTAAAAATTCCGTGATATCTACTCTAAGCCATATACTACTTGAATTTTGAATACAGAAAGAAAATGAGCGTATTTTTGCAAGGATTGTTAACAAAATATTTGCCCCGATGTATTTAATCTATTTTCAAGGGTAAATCAGCAATAAATTTGGGCTCTTATTCCTCGTCATGCCCGTCGTCAAGGAATAATACCTCCTGTCACAACAACATGGAGAACGATAATTTGAATAACTATATTTCCCAATGAATTCTAGAAGACGTACACAGATAATGATGTTACATTTACGTCCAGAGCCAAGCAAGGGGCTATCCCAGCATTTTCTCAAAGATGAGGGAAACTGGACGAAAAAGCTATTCTAGATGGGGTCATTGACACAGAAGCTACGAAGAATTTTGTTTTAATGGTAAGAAGCACTATTTAGTATCAAACATTTTGAACACGCACTCTTAATATCGTTTCTGGCAGAATGCTTCGTTCTCTTCTTACCCCGAGTGACCGTAAGTTGGTAATGTCTTGCGACACACGCCATCTCATTCTTCTCCAGGGACAGTAATGACCTTCAACAAAGTCCATATATCTTACATTTCTTATTCGAGAAGAGATCTGTTAATGGTACTCAATGGTACTTTAAATTTTAAACATCTAACCTTGAAGTTGAAGGCAGTAGTTAATTTTGCCAATAATATAATTTTAAACCGAAATTACTAAATGTCGCGTACAGTAGCAAAAATCATGAAACGTTCATATTATTTTCAATAATATGAGTGAGGTAGTTAACTATTGGACCTCATTCAGTCGCGTATAGCTCTCACCTCTGATTCAAGATGAGAAGAAAGCAAGAAGAGCTAGCGTTTGGCCAGGAACAAAAGTCATGGCGCGTGTAATGACCAGACATTTCATTGAAATTAATCTCAGTTTCGAATAGACACAGCAAATAAAGAATATTTGCGTCATAGATACAGCAAACTGCATGTCCACTGAATTTGGATACTTCAATGGTAATAATCTGTCTAGAAATACGTTTGCATTAACAAGAACAGTTTTGAAAAGTGATGTAAAAAGATGTGTATTAGGATTTCCCACCAACTATAGGGCCCCATCCATAACTTCCCAACGGTTCACTATATCAAAATGCAGTTTTCGCTTAAGATTGCGGAATTATAGGGCAAGTAATATGCCGCAGAGATATTGTTTGAAATATTTTTAATTTTCGAGATATTCATTCATCTTTGATTTTTAAACAAAAATATTTATTTTTGTCGCTAGTATTGGATAGATCATAAAGAGAGAAATTCAATGATCTATCGAATGTTAGTGTTTTGATAGTAATTTGAGAAAAAAAGAATACTTTCTGGACATGTGATTTTAAATTGAACGGATAATATTTCCTGTAGCAGCCCTTGCAACTGTTGCCTTCAGGGAAGGTGGCATTTGCGGCAACAAGGCTGTTTTGTGAAAAGTCTGTGTCAACACATACATACAAAGACAAGGGACAAACAACCATGCCCAAGGCCGGACTCGAACCCGCGACCCTTCGGACCGAAGCGCTGTGTCGGTACTCGCTCTTAGCCACCTCGGCCATACAGGTCGGCGCTTCTTGCTTTTATACGAAAGCAAAAGTTTGCTTTCATAAAATGCTTCCTGCTTAAATAATAAGTTAAAATTTACCAAACGTAACATTAATATATAAAATGCCCTTCTTAAATCTCTAACCACCGTCGTGTAGCAGTTCAACATCATCCAAATCACCCGCTCCACTCAGCTCCGTGCAGAGAATAATCAAATGACGCGCCATTGAGGTCCCTAGGCGCTCCTGTGTCTCCACCGATCCTTTTGCGCAGCTGCCTCGGAAAATTGTCAGGCACAATAGGCCCTGGCAAAGGGATTTGGGATGCATGCCACTAACCTTTCTTTAATGAGTTATCGAAAGAAAGGAAAACACAGTTTACACAACAAATCGGTTAAATTTACTCAAAACTTTATTTTATTTTTACATCGAAAACAGTTAAAAACTGTGAGCGGCATGCTGTGGGGAGAAGTGAATTCTGTGCACGTATTAAAAATTCCGTGATATCTACCCTAAGCCATATACTACTTGAATTTTGAGTACATGCTCATACAAAATTAGCGTATTTTTGCAAGGATTGTTAACAAAATATTTGCCCCGATGTTTTTAATCTATTTTCAAGGGTAAATCAGCAATAAACTTGGGCTCTTATCCCTCATCATGCCCGTCGTCAAGGAATCACAACAACATGGAGAACGATAATTTGAATAACTATATTTCCCAATGAATTCTAGAAGACGTACACAGATAATGATGTTACATTTACGTCCAGAGCCAAACAAGGGGCTATCCCAGCATTTTCTCAAAGATGAGGGAAACTGGACGAAAAAGCTATTCTAGATGGGGTCATTGACACAGAAGCTACGAAGAATTTTGTTTTAATGGTAAGAAGCACTATTTAGTATCAAACATTTTGAACACGCACTCTTAATATCGTTTCTGGCAGAATGCTTCGTTCTCTTCTTACCCCGAGTGACTGTAAGTTGGTAATATCTTGCGGCACACGCCATCTCATTCTTCTCCAGTGACAGTAATGACCTTCAAAAAAGTCCATATATCTTACATTTCTTATTCGAGAAGAGATTTGTTAATGGTACTCAATGGTAGTTTAAATTTTAAACATCTAACCTTGAAATTGAAGGCAGTAGTTAATTTTGCCAATAATATAATTTTAAACCGAAATTACTAAATGACGTGAGTGACATAGTTATTGACTCATAGTTAGTCACTCCCGTGACATAGTTATTGAGTGGACAGATACCGCATTATTATAATGTATTACAATGCTTCTTTGTATTAAAAATCTTCCACCACATCTTGCCAACCTCTTGCAAAAATAAAAATGGTAAGTACCTCTATTTTGCTTGTCGAGTGGTTAATCCAAAGAGCGTCCTCAGCGTTCTAGCCATTAAAAGGGCAGACGGGAGAATATGAAATCCTTTCCGCTGAATAAAATTCTCAGGATTTGCCGAAAGAGCGCGTCAGGAAACGGTGAGGGGCGTACGCGTGCAAGTACAAACGCCGGGGGTTACTTTGCGGGAATTCCCGTGTCATTTGAAGGCGCGATATTGGGCGACGGAGGAGCTGCTAGCCGCGGCGGGAATTCTGCGCGTGCGCATTTTAATATCGGTGACCCAAATCCAGTCTCGCACACCGGTGTCGCGTTTATGACCTTCAGTCTGGAGGCGGTCTAGAGGGTGGGGATACAAGGCTTCTGGTTTTGCTCCCCCCCCCCCATGCCACCTTCACGACCACACTTTCATCTCCCTTTTCCTCGCTCTCATCGTCGTCCCCACTTCATTCTGCTTCCCCTCCTCGTCTCATTCTTCTTCTCCTACCCATTTTATCTCATTCTCCACCCATTTTCCTTCCCCTCCCTCCCCTCCCCCCTTCCTCTTCTTTCATATCTTTCTCGTAGTCACTTTCTTGTTTCTACCTTTTCAATCTTCCACCTCATTAGTATATCTCTCGACTATTTTTTTCTCTTTCCATTTTTCCGTACCCACTCTTCATTCTTTTTCTTATCTCATACACCATTTTCTCTTCTCGTCTCGACTTTCCTACTCAGACTTATTATTTATCATCCTTTTTCACCGTGTATCCTTTAACATACGCCCTTGCTTGCAGCATATCGTTCACTCCACATTCGCCTCCTTCTGATCTCTCCCTTCTACTTCTCCAGGCTGTCTCCGCCTCCTCCAACTCCTGCAGTCTTTATCAAACTTCCATTTCTCCCTCTATTAATCTTATATATTTTCTTCCTGTCTTATGTCTCCATGCTCTCTTCCTCATTTTCTCTCAGTCACTTACTCTCGGCATGTTCATCATTCTCATTTACCTTTTCCCTTTATAGGTATCTTGTAACCTTTCGATCCATCTGCACCTTCATAACCTTCTCTTTATTTTTGTCTCCATTTCCTTTTTGCCTTTCCTCTTCTTTGTCTCCATTTTCCGTTTCAATTAATTAACATCCTCATCATCACCATCATCATTAAGCCATTCTCATAATTTCCTTTCTCCCCTTCTTTTCTGATTTTCTTCCTCTTCTTCGATTTCTTCATCTCGTGTTCCTCCGCCTTCCTCTGGTCTCCCGAGATGCCTGTTCTTTCGCCTCAACGGGCGTGCAGGAACCCTCCCCTTGCCCACAGCTCCGGTCTTTCCTTCGCTCTCATGTCAGTCTTCCTTATTCACTTGTTGTTCTGACTTTTTTCCGACTTGCCTCACTCGCCCTCTTTTCTCATCATCCATCTCGATCTCTTCTTTCTACTTTCTCCTCCTTTCACAGCATTCTTATCGTCTATATTGTTCCTTCATTCCTTTTTTTTTTTTTTCCCCCTCCTAACCTCCTCCTTCCCTTATTTCCCCATTTCTTAGCTCCTCTTCATCGATTTCCTCGACATTCCTCCCCCCTCCCTTCACCGACCCCAGTCGCGGCAGCTCCCCCTCCGCTGCGTATATCAGGGCTGTTTGCCTCAACGGCCGTCGGGTCTGCGCGGGACGGAGGCTGGACTCTGATGACAAAACCGCGCCGGCGCGGAAGGTGGTGAGGGAGGGGGTGAAGACAGGAGCGAAGCGATAAGGAGAGGCGCGGAAACGGAGACGGTACAGGGAGAGGTAGAGAGGGAGTGGGCAGCAGCGCAGATTATCAGAAGTGGGAGCAGAAGAGGCAAGGGTTGCTGGTCGGTGGAGATTGGGTAGGTGCGGGGTGGGGGGATGGGTGAGTTGGGGCGGGCGTGGGGAAAGACACGGAGACAGGGAGACGGCGTCGGAGGCTCGAGTGTGGAGTAGCGAGTAGCGTGGAGTAGCGAGTAGCGAGTAGCGTGGAGTAGTGAGTAGCGTGGAGTGTGGAGTAGCGTGGAGTGGGAGTAGCGTGGAGTAGCGAGTAGCGTGGTGGGTGGAGGGGTAGGGGGGAGGCGGGACGGTTGGGAGGTGCTGGGAAAGATGGCTGGGGCAGAAAGTCGAAGCCGGGAGGCGTGCGCAGAGGGCTGGCGAAGAAGCGGTCGAAGGAAGAAGAAAAGGAAAAGAGGCGGAAGCCGGGTGACCCAGAGGGTTGGCGGAGGCGTAGTTAGAAGAGATGAGGGAGAGAGGAAGGAAAGGAGTGGATATGGAGGCGGGGGCGAGCGCAGAAGGCTGGCGGAGATCGGAATGCGATGGGAAAGAAGAGGCGGAGGCCGAGTGGCTGGGGGAGGCGTGGTTGAAAGAAGAGAGGCGAGGCGCTGGCCGGAGGAGGGACGCGCGGAAGTCGCCAAATAAACGCGCGCCGCCCGCGACGGTTACGAGCAGCCGCAGCCCCCCCCCCCCCCCCCCCCCCCCCCGGGGCCCCCGGCTTCCCTCCCCCCCCCCCACGCCCAGTCGCAAAGCAAACAGAAGCATAACACGTTGACGCCTACATTAACAGGAAAGTGAGAGACTGAAGTATTCACAATGTGGAACATACAGGTAAGCAAAATAAGAGTTCCTATTGGCTGTTGCACATTCTAGTTTACTATTGGTTGGAGGTGAGAATCAATTTCAAGATGTCGACTGTGTCCATGACCGGGGGGCGGGGCTCTTGCCATGGATTGTTCGTCTATCGACTTATTTCGATGCTCCATTTTGAGTTAACGTACTGTGATTGGTTCCTTTCTTTTGTCTTACATAAACATAAGTGCTTAAGATTGAAACTCGCAACCTATTAAGTTAACGTGTTACGTGTTTTGTTTACGCGAAAGCATTGTGAATGAGCCCGCTTATGAATGTAGTCCTAACTTTTATGTTAACGATATGCTTATATTAATGCTTCAATTGTGAATAGGCCTTTATTCGTTTTATCCCTATCGTAATAGTTATTTACGACGTAAGTGTCGTAAGGCAATTTATTACAAAAAGAGGTTGACCGGTAGCGGTAGCTCAGTGTATCAACTGATGCCACTGCAGCACCTCTGGCCGGGAGGTTCTAGGTTCCCACTCTCCACGGCGGCAGGATTTTCGACATTAGCTTTTCAGCTAGGTCGAATTCTGGAGGAAAATTCTAGCGGCCGGTTGCTCTGATGGGTAGTTTTCCGTGGTTTCTTCGATCTACACCAGGCGAATGCCGGAACAGTATCCTAACAAACGGGCCACGGACCGCGTGCGATCTGTCCTTCCTCTTCCTTGTCCTATCCTCTCCCCTTACACACACACACACACACACTTACACTAACATGCACTACACTACCACATATTCCGATAAATCGGTTGGGAGCTTAGAGCTTGTCCCGGATGAGGCGGTGCCCCGCTGGTGGGAGAGTCCTGGTTCGGGGTAAACCCCACTAGCCGATGGTAGGTCGGTGCCGGATCTCGCCATCCAGCGGGGGAAGATCACCGCCATCTCCCGCGAAAAAACATGCACTACACTAACGGTATTAATGACCAAAGCAGTTGACGCGCCAGGAAACACGAAAAAATCAATCAATCAAAAAGAGGTTGGGAAATGTTCATACACGGTTCGTGGGCTGGTTGTAAAAAATCATAGAAATTAATTTAAAATTGGCTACTCGTCCTGCAAAAGATGACATACGGTCATAAAACAATAACGGTCTGAAATGAGTTACCTGCGACAGCCTGTGAACCCGTTCCCCCAGGAGGTGTTCAATTTTTGTTGGTTTTTTGTTGTTTTTTTTTGCTGATGCCTTTGAAGAAAAAACTTATTCGGAAATAATAATAAAAACATTATTAATTATACTGCATCATTTCTTAATTTTCGTAGGTAATGTAAATAAATTATTTGCAAGAAAAAATATTTGTTAATCACGAACTTAATTGGCTCATTATATGGAGTTCCTCCATATTTTAAATTCAACTCGCATATTAAATTACTAATTCATTATTTTCCTGTTGGTAAAATTGTATATTAGAAAATTTTAAATTATTTGGATGATAAGCGACGAACTAAAAAACGGAAATGAAGGTACACAATACAAACAGAAACACGTGACTGAGTTGAAGATGCAACACAACAGATCAGGTTATGTAGTACTATTTCAAAATAGAATGCAATGGCAATTTAATGCAGTTTCACCATAAGATAAATATAGTTACGAGAAATATCCTCCGAAGTTATATACTTAAAGTAACAGTGAACTAGAACTTTACAGGTACCTTCAAAGGCCCCACGTGCCCGTCCTAAGAGTTATAATGTTTCACGCCAGTTTATGGCAAGGACGCCAAATAAACTTTAATTATAATTAATGAAAAATGCACAAAAATATCACAAACAAGGTATTAATTACAAGGTATTAAACAAGGTTACAAATACTTCATCACAAACAAGGTATTAAACAAGGTTACAAATACTTCATCCACGAGAAGGGAGAAAACAGCTGAAGAGCCTAAAAAAACCGCGTACCCATCGAAGATTTACGAGTTGTCTAACGGTAATAATAGGGGAGAAGTAGGACAAACGTCTATATTGTCGTTGAAACAATAACTGAAAAAGAAGGTTATGTCTGATAAATGAAGTTTTTCTTACTTAGATATGTCAAAATATTAACGTGCCTTCAGGAATTTCATATGGACATCAACAATTTTGAAATGTGCAATATCTTTGGAAGAAAGTGCCTAACAATACATTTTTGGTAAAACCATTACAAGTTTCAGTTGTTCATTGGAAGTGATTTTCAACATCTAGACGAAAAACTGACTCAATTGTTATTAATCTCGGTTTTCCCTTTCGTTTTCAAATTTTAACCCATTTTCTGTAAATAAATACTTTTATTCAATTTCCTTTTTAACACAAAGAAAGTCAGGTAAAGGCTGTACAACTGTTTCAAGGATTACATACAAACTTTTAAACGCACAGTGTACAAATGAGTATTTTTCTATATATGGAATCACTGAGCTGCGTATTTTTATATTGAATTTATATTTGTTTTAAATTACGAAGTTCGTTTCGCTATTTCTACCTCAGCAGATGGTTTATTTCACGCTTCGAAGAAACAGAACTACCGCGTTGTTTCTTTATGAACACAGAAAGCTTTCATAGGATTTGAACCTTCCGTAAATTTCATTTATGAATTTGATAATCTTTTTTTTAATTATTTCCATCTCATAAATGTAACTAAAATGAATAGGTGCCAACAAACTAACGAATATTGAAGAATTGGTTTAACGATGTGCCAGTTTCAGACTCTCAAAGTTGCACTATTTAAGTGTCCTCATTTTGAAGTGTAATCACGTGTGTTTATTAACACGATTTTGTGAAAAAATTAAGGTGTTTTCCCATCCCAGGTCCTGGCATAGTTGAATGTCCATCTGTTTACATCAAGATATTTTAACATGAATTTTTATTATACAGTACGTAGAAGGTTCCTTTTTCTAGGAAACTGTAGTATAGCTCTGATCTCAGGCACGAGTCTGCCGTCAATTTTACGCTCTGGACCTGCACCAAAACCAATTTTGATCCTGGAATTTCATTAATGTGGAGGTATTTTCTTGATCTTGAGATTTCTGACTCGAAATTGTGAAGAACTTCGCAATTTCTGCCAGTAAACAATCTTTAAAGCAAGATCTTCGTGATCATTCTTATTAGCTATCGTTGTATTACATTCTTTTGTTCCAAGAATTCATAACCTCAGGTGCTTTTTGGAGCTTGCTGTTTTGCTCGACACTGTTGGACGAGACAAGAAGGACTGAAAAAAGGTGAGTCAAACTGCTACGTGGTAGACGGAATAAATATACGGTAGTTGGAGAACATCAAGCAAACCTCAAAAACATCAAACAAACATCTATGCCTTACGCGGGATTTGAACTCGCGATCCTTCAGTCCGAGAAAATTGCGTCTTACTGCTATTGACCTCCCAGCTGGACAGAATACAGAAATTTAAAATATCCGGCACACCTATACACGCGCCAAATACTTATTAAAATTGCATCAAAATTTGTGAAAGTACTGAAGCAACGAGTAAATACAAAGGAATTCACAAACAAAATACATCACCAAGTAATAGTAATACCCTACACAATCACATGCAAATACGAGTAGAAACATGACCAACGCTTTAAATGAATCATAATAGGAATATGACACATTTCAATCAAAATAATACAATATTGTAGTAGTATTTAATTATATTCATCCATCAGTGAAGGGAGAATAAATTAAAGATGAGCTTATATCTCAGGGCTACCTATTTTGTAATACGTACAAAGTTCGACATCACTTTTGCTGTTGTATAATCAGTTTTTCCGATGACCAGACGTATGTTTGAATAGACCGTTTTTGTTTTATGTTTTTTCTTTTAAATAATTCTGGTTCCTCAGTTTAGAATGGTACGCTTCCTTTGAAACTGATTCAGTTCATTAGAGAGGAATCGACTCCATGAACGGATTCCTCCTTTATACGTACTGGTCGCGTGAAGTGAAGTTCATGTTATGAATTTAGTGCTTTCAGTTATAATATGAAGTAAATTATTGTAGCATGTTCATCTCCTGTAGCAAAACCTCTTATATTTAGTGTAACACTATTAAAGGCGGACGGTTCTTCTAACAGACAATTTTTTTTATTCACAAGCCGAGCGTAGGAAGTTAATACAATTATTGTACTTTTAAGTAAACGCAATTATTACGTATCAATTTTTTTAGGTACAAAATGTTTAATGTGACACTAAAAAGATGTGAGTATTTATTATTTCTTGCAAGTAGTTTCTTTGCTTCAGTAGAAAAAAGGAAATTAATATCGCTAACAATAGAATAGGAACTATCATGTGATGTGAGTATTTATTATTTCTTACAAGTAGTTTCTTTGCTTCAGTAGAAAAAAAGGAAATTAATATCGCTAAAAATAGAATAGGAACTATCATGTGATGTGAGTATTTATTATTTCTTACAAGTAGTTTCTTTGCTTCAGTAGAAAAAAAAAAAAAGGAAATTAATACGCTAAAAATAGAATAGGAACTATATTTTAAGAATCCAGGGACGTTCCAGCAGCTCCGGAGCACTTTGTATAGTCCTTCCTTGTAAATATCGCGGCAGTTTCTATGATAGCTGCGTCTGCGAATTCTAATACACTAGTTACCTTGCAGGCAACCTTGATATGCCCAACAAAGAACAAACGAGTCTCGCTACAGGCTGCGAACCAGGATCCTAACGCGCTTGCTGTGACGCTAATTTTCATTTCTCGGATTAAAGATCACCGACTTCTCGCTATGGTTTCTTCCCTCATTTTAATATTGTTTCACTTTGCCTCAACATTTTCTGTAAAAGCTGACACTAGTAGCAACCTACGAAATCTCCCGTGAACAAACCAATACTATGAAGTAATTGATGCTGTTAATTAAAATCATGTGTAGAGAAGAAATCTTCTATCACTAGGTACAAGTGAAATTATGAACATTTTTTAATTAGTGACAACCATGTCATCCTGAATTTCATTAAAATAACGTTTAGCTACCAAAAGCATGGAATGTTTGTTGCGTAATGTAAAGAATGAAAATATTATAACGCATTAAAAGTAATACATAGCTATTTATTCGTTTATCCCACATTAAAAAATTATAATGTAAAACCAGATGCACAGAAATTATATTCATAATATTGAATACCTACACTATGAATTACTATGAAATTAAACAGACGTATGATCTGAATATGGAGGGGTGGATAGTGTCACTGATAAGAGAGCTCTTCTCAATCTGAATAAAATATGTAACGTGCGTGCCACCGGCTACTTAGCTTTGAGCGGCAGGGCGCAGTCACAATTAATTAAATGGATCCTCGAAAAGCTAAGTTTTCGACTTCTCTGAGGTGGACAGGACACGTAGCTGGTAATGACGAGGTAATTCGCAACTCTAGCTCTTTAGAAGACAAAATCTTTAATAAGAATGAAATGTACAGTAATGAAAGAAGTTTACGTGAGAAACCAACAACCAGATAACCTTCGCTACATGACTGCAAGTGCCTACTGTGAAAACAGTCAAGGAGCTTATATCGACTCCCGGCAGGGCGTGGCATGCTTGGTCAGACGCACGTGCTGGCAACTCATGGGAGTGGGGATACAATGAATTTGTTCAGTGAGAGTGGGCTGAATAGCCCACGCTGTCTCAGAAGCTTCCTGGGGAGCTTCCTTCTGGCCCTCGTGCGGAGACGCGCGCGGGGCATCTTTGATAAGTGGCCCACACCGGTCGGCGCCTTTGCTCGGTGCTCTTCGTGACCTCGGCGCTTTTGCTTACATGTTCGTCTGCTAAATAAATACTTGCCCGTTTAAAATTATGAATAATGTATGACTGCTCAATGGCAAAATGATATAGAATAACATTTTATGTATGTTATATATGGCAATCCACAAGTAAAGCATTATAGTAATTACATTGATTACATTCATATTATATCGTTGTAGGAGCGAGAAGGGCCTCATACGACAAATGACAAAATGAACGTTTTAGTTTTAATGCATAATTAGATTAGAAATTCAGTTGTTACCTCCACACAAACAAACTGGCCGCAGAATGAACTTTTTACATACATTAATTTTTTACTGATACGTGATTTCTTGTGATTGTCGTCGAAGCAGAGACCGGTAGACACTACATGACCACGATTAAGACGATTTTGGTTACGATGGAAATACAAAAACATACGAACGACGCTACATGTTCTCTTATGGAGGGACATTCTTTTTAAGGAGAAAGAAAAAATATGAAATTCAAGATATTAAAATCCGAGTGAAATCGACGTATACTTAAGAAGTAATTTAAAATCATTAAAATTCCATAAAAAAATAAATTTTAAATTACAACAAGCTTTAAATAGCCCTATTTTTCTCTAATTGTTTAACGGAGCTCAACAATAGAACCCTCATAATCTTATGCTTCATGCTTAAATAACTATTCCAAAATTCTGACTGGAAACACTTACCCAAATTTAGAAGATTGTTGGCAACCACCAAGCCCGTTTTTGAATTGATGTCAATAAAGATGTTGATGTCTTGCAACAAAACACACTCGTTATGAGCACACAACAGAAGATCAGAGTAAGTCACAGTGACCTCCTAAATTTACAACAGAAAAACGTTTAAAAACAATCATCAAATCGAAACGTTTCACACACCCGGAAGCACGCATAACTCTTGTCACACTCTAAAAAGTCTTGTTTGGTGCCAGTGATATATATTTAATGCGCAAGTACAATGAACATTTTGTCACAATTACATTTCACAATTTTATGGAACTAAAATCAATACAAAACCAAACTTACATTTTATTTCATTAAATGTGTACTATAAAAATAACATTAACATTGTTGGTATTATTTATTTCCCGAATTTTACGTCAACTCGCCTCTCACACAAGCTACTGTTCGTCCATCTCGCGGACATAACCGACTGTTGAGAAGCGTAGAGAACCGCAAGGAAGCATGCTAATATATTTTTTAGGGGGTAAATACGAGTAACAAACCAAAAAAGTGACTTTTAAAACCATTTCAATAATGAGATCGAAGCTATGATTGAACTTTTTCATCAAATATATTACTGTAATATAGTAACCGTATGAAATGGTCCTGGTTTCCCAAATATCTTCATAATTTCATGCATTATGTTACGCTGCTCTAACATTTCGAAAAATTATTGAGAGTTACAACAGATGGAACCTATATCAAATTTTTCCTTTGAAATCTGTACTTACGGTTTAGCTGCTAGCGTTGTTCACTAGCAGACGGACGGACAGACGGCAGTATTTACACAATGAAACGGACAGACGTTTTACCGTCAATTGATTTTCTAGTATTAAAGACCCATCAAACATATATTCTGAGTATATTGTGACATACCAATATGTCACTGAATATTGTACAATATTTATTATCAATGGCGTCAATTAAAGGGGATAAATTATGTGAATATGCTAGCATAGCAACGGTAAGCGAGCCGTCGTCAAGGTCAACATATTCATGCAGTGACAATCGCGGAGACGGCTAGTTCATTTTGTATAGAATTCAGGGATTGGCCGAAAAAGCAGTGACAGTCGTGAAGACGGCTAGTTCGTTTTGCAAGAAATTTAGGGATTGGCTAGGTACGAAGTGTTATCTGCAAATAAACAATCGAAAAATGGACCGAGCTTTGCAGGGCTGAAAGAATACGAGAGACATTCATTCTGACTGATGCCGTGCTCATGAACGGATCGTGCTCCAATTAATGTTAGGAGTTTTTTTCTTTGGGAACTTGTAAGCATCTACTAGGGAATGGATATTAAGAGAACATCAAAATTTGAACACTAAGTGTGACAGTGGAGCTTAAAATATTTCATGTGAACGAGTTGGAGGGACATTGAGGGCTTGGGCGAAGTTGTCAGTGATTGGACTGCAATGTTAGCAGCAAATAGTTTATTGATCTGACAAACGGTGATTGGAGTGTGCTTCCGAGAAAAGAAGAGAGAAGATGGAGTCTGGACCTGAGGACGGCGGCGTCGGAGATGGATAAAGATCATCTAAAAGCGCGCGAAGACATTATAAGGTTGGAACGGTCATAACAAACGTTTAATTTTATATTGGGTAATGTTACACAATACTAAAATTGTTTAATAAATTTCCATGTTTTTGTGAAATGAATATATGATTTTTCATTGAGCCAATTCTAGCAATGAAGTTGCAAGATAGAAATATATTTGCTTTTCAGGTTCCTCGACCACTCTGAATAGATGGCAGATCGGATAATCATCTATTAGAATACAATAGTGATTATTTCTATAAAGCCCATCGACCGAGTTTGTTTGAATATATTCAGTTTATTTCAATATGTAAGGACAAAACATTTATCCACTTTTTCAGGGT
Source organism: Teleogryllus oceanicus (assembly GCA_964035755.1). Classification (NCBI taxonomy): domain Eukaryota; kingdom Metazoa; phylum Arthropoda; class Insecta; order Orthoptera; family Gryllidae; genus Teleogryllus; species Teleogryllus oceanicus. Next base: position 81,581,559 of record CAXIVR010000009.1, read on the forward strand.
CCGTTAATGAGGGTATTTCTGTCAAAAATTCTCCGTTTACTCCGCAGCATTACAATATTTTCTCTATTTTGAGTAAGCAATAGTGAGAGTTTAAAAATCAGTTCTTTAAAACAGGCCATACGCATTTGTTTAAATATGAGTAGTTAGCGTAATTTTTGCAATCTTCGAAATTGCAGATTCAAAATTTCCGCACATATTTCGCTAGAATCTTTCAGCAATAACGTTCCAACGTTTGCGTTCCAACGTTTGCCATACAACGATGGAAACACCGCAATCACGGCAGTTAGAAATTCCCAACCACGTCCCATTCAAATTACCCTTCTGCGTTGTATTAGGGCTCTAAGTGTTCAATATCATCTCATTATAGAATCCACTCATGTGCTAAGCCAGACATAAATTGTATGTAAAAACATCGTCACACATATTTTGGTGATACCGAACTAGAATTAGTAATAAAGATGAAACATAGGCTGTCTGCTAGTAAGTTTGTCCTTAGTAAAAGTTCCAATGATTACTTTTTATAGATCATCACAAATACATTTATTAAAACATAAATTAGGTTTACATTACAATGGTATATTGAAACAAGAAACAGCGTGGCAAAGTTTCAGAGGTCGGGTTGTGCCTCCATCATCAGGCCTTGAAACAATATGTCAACCAATTTTTGTAAATATACATATTGTTTTAAGGCCTGATTATGGAGGCACAACCCGACCAATGAAACGTTGCCACGCTGTTTCTTGTTTCAAGATACTATTGTAATGTAAAATTCATTTATGTTTTAATAAATGTATTTGTGACTGTCTATAAAAATAAATTATTGGAACTTTTATTAAGAAAAAATAGAATTAGTAATATTGAAGCCACAGCTGGATAGTGTATCATTTGATGTTCATCCCAAGATCTCTGTGAATACATCGACTTCTAAAAGAAAACTGTCCGCTTGTTAACTCCACACCAACATTTTGTAAACGTAATCAATAGTCGTGTGTCCCAGACAATCACATACACAGAATTTTAAAGAATCTATCCTGACACATTCACTTACGCTCATTGATTTTGGACAATTCAAAATTTCACTTCTTAAGCCAACGAGTTATGCCGTCCGCCATTACATCGAAACTGCTCGCTCGCTGTATAGTATTTACGTACCCCTGACGTTTGAAGTAATACTTGTATTTTCACGTTAAATTACATTTATTTGACATATTTATATGTGATTTTCTACTGTATATTATAGACATTTATTTGAATTTCACTTTTTTTATGCTTAAAAAAATCCAAGGAGGATGCTGCATTGCGGAGTTGGTGACTGCCAACCCACGTGTCAATGTTTACAATCCCTTTATTCTTTCGTCAGATAAAGAATAGGCGGGATTGTTGCTGGGAGTTGCCGGATGACTCGAAATAGAGCCGGTTTATTGATTGATTTTTCGTGTTTTCGAGCTCGTCAACTGCTTTTGTCATTAGTGCATGTTTTTTCTCGGGAGATGGCGCTGATCTTCCCCCGCTGGATGGCCAGATCCGGCGCCGATCTACCGTCGGCTAGTGGGGTTTCCCGCTAATCAGGACTCTCCCACCAGCGGGGCACCGCCCCAGCCGGGACAAGCTCTATGCTCCCGACCGATCTCCCGGGATATGTGGTAGTGTAGTGCGTGTTAGTGTAAGTGTGTGTGTAAGGGGAGAGGATACGACAAGGAAGAGGAAGGATAGATCGCGCGCAGTCCGTGGCCCGTTTATTAGGGTCCTGCTCCGGCATTCGCCTGGTGTTGAACGGAGAAAACACGGAAAACTACCGATCAAAGCAGCCGGCCGCTAGAATTCTCCTCCAGACAGCGACTAATTCGACCTAGCTGAAAAGCTAGTGTCGAAAATCCTGCCACCGTGAGAACTCGAACCTAGAACCTCCCGGTCAGTAGTGACATCAGTTTATACACTGAGCTATCGCTTGCGATGAAATGGGGCCAGATGGGCAGAAAGGAAGCTGGCGAAGCAAGGCGGTGCGGTAGGATTGATTGATTGATTGATAGAAAGATGGATTGATAGATATTTCCGAGTGCACCAATAGCTATAGTCATTGGTCACGCAAGTGCCGTGCGTGTTAAAAAGCGGAACGTGGCAGTCTTCCTCCCCCGCCGCCAGGCTTAGATCCGGCACCGACCTACATGACTCCGCTTGCCGGGGAGCTTTCCTGGCAAATCGGATGTTCACTGTTTCCACGCCGTTGACGCGAAAAAGTTCGTTCACCAGAAAGGAGTCGGTTCTCAATAATGTAATAAAATAAATGTGTGATATATGTCAATCATCAGTTACGCAGTACATTAAAACATTCGTTTTACACAAAACAGGCATATTATTACAACAATTTAATAGTAGTACAATTAATATGTTACTATTTTAATAGAGCTATACTGGGAGCCGCCCGCCCCAAAAACACTACTATCCTGATAATTAGCAAATTCTACAAATAAAATACATGTAAATTTATTAATGTAGCAAACTGTATATTTTTTGTTTATTTATTTTTTTATTTATTTTACGTCAAAAAACAGTTAAAAACTGCGTATGACGTGCTATGGGGAAAAGTGAATTGTGTGCACATTTTCAAAATTCTGTGATCCCTACACTAAGTCTAATACTACTTAAATTTTGAATTTTTGAAAGGGAGAAAAAAAACAAAAAACTCCCATGTAATAAAATATATTTTCAAGGATAAACAATCAATAAATTTTGAATTTTGAAAGGGAGAAAAAAACAACGAAAAACTCCCATGTAATAAAATCTATTTTAAAGGATAAATAAGCAATAAATTTTTAATTTTGAAATGGAGAAAAAACTCCCATTTAATAAAATCTATTTTCAAAGATAAATAAGCAATACATTTTGGCTCTTATTACTTCCTGCCGCGACAACATGGAAACGATAATTTGAATAATTGTATTTCCCACTGAATTCTAGAAGACGTGCACAGAAAATGAAGTTACATTTATGTCCAGAAGCAAAACAAGGGGCCATCTCAGCATTTGCTCAATGGATCAGGGAAACTGGACGAAAAACCTGATCGAGATGGGGGTCACTGACCCGGAAGCTGTAGTACAATAGTTGTTACAGGTTGTTTATACTCATTTATACAGTCCAAATGGTAAATAATGCATTATGTATCATTGTTAAAATTAATGTTCCTTTTCTTGTGATGATCAGTATAGTCTCTAATTGTATAGAAACAGTTTTGCAGCAGAAACGATTTCACTTGGGATTTAAACTTTTCTATTGAATTTAATCGTTTAATGTCATCTGGCAAAGTGTTGTAAAATAATGTACATGTATTGTATGTGAATTTTTTGTAATGAGCTGTTGATACTGATATATTTTTTTTGTGTTTATCTTACAGTAAATTATATCTTGTTTTTATTTGTTGTGCCATTCATTCAATTAATCAATGAACTGATTATTTGAGTTTGTGTTGTTCATGTTAGAAATTAATTTTATATTTAACGCGATTTTGCATCCAACGCATTTCACACCAGGTGGTCCGCGACACTCGGACTTTCTTTGATCCGACATTCAGGACCAGCTTTGTTTGATCCTGCATGTCGGATCTAACGTCCTACGCTGGCGAGGGCCTTCCGGGGCGGTTCATTGTCTGCATATCATCGACACGGCTCACTCTATTGACTTATTTACTGAATGGGCACCGTGAACTTCTGATCTCAGTAGGGACAAACCCCAAATTCAAAAGTTCCAACTGATCTTTCAACGAGTGTGACAGTGTCGTGGGTGTAAGTTTGATTGATTGATTGATTTTTTCGTGTTTCCGGGCCCGTCAACTGCATTGGTTATTAGTCCCGTTAATGAAGTGCATGTGTTTTCGCGGAAGCTGGCTGTGATCTTCCCCGCTGGATGGCGAGATCCGGCGCCAACCAATCGTCGGCTAGTGGGGTTTCCCCGTAACCAGGACTCTCCCACCAGCGGGGCACCCCTCCAGCCGGGACAAGCTCTGAGCTCCCGACCGGTCTCCCAGAATATGTGGTAGTGTAGTGAATGTTAGTTTAAGTGTGTGTGTGTGTGTGTGTAAGGGGAGAGGATAGGACAAGGAAGAGGAAGGACAGATCGCGCGCGGTCCGTGGCCCGTTTTGTAGGGTACTGCTCCGGCATTCGCCTGGTGTTGATCGGCGAAACCCCGGAAAACTACCGACCAGAGCAGCCGGCCGATAGAATTCTCCTCCAGACAGCGATTGAATTCGACCTAGCTGAAAAGCTAGTGTCGAAAATCCTGCCGCCGTCAGGACTCGAACCTAGGACCTCCCTGCCAGAGGCGCTGCAGTGGCATCAGTTTATGCACTGAGCTACCGCTACCGGTGTAGTGGGTGTAAGTGTATGTGTACATTTACATCCAGCACACAACCACTCATGTTGGGAGCTTAAAGGTGGTCCCGCCTGGAGCGGTGTCCCGCTGGTGGGAGATGCCTGTTTCGGGAAGTCCTCTTAAGTCGACGTGTAGGTCAGCCGAGGATTTCGCCATCCAGCGGGGGAAGATCACCGCCACCTCCCATGATAGAAAAACATGCAGTACACGTACAGTATTAATGATCTTTGCTCTTGGCGCGCCTGGAATTAGATATCAATCGATGAGTCGAAAATCAGAGATCACCTATTCGGGATCCTGCAGGATATAAGTGTGGAAACCTCTTTCTATGGCTTTACTCAAAATAAAAAATGGCACTTGCCATTTAATGATTTTTTCCATAATTCTAGACGAAGAAGTCTTTGAATTCGAAATTCAGCATGATGCATACTGGCATAGGTCTCTCTGGCACTGGGACACGGTCCTCGGAGGTCGGAGCACGAGTGTAAATGTGAACCAGCGAATGTAATTTGACTGCGACTTTTACACGAGTCCCCAACGCACTGTTTGTCACCCTATTCTCTGACGTAGGGAAGATTAGAAAGTAAATCATTACAAATAGACGTTCTTAATTAATAGGGTGAGGCTAATGGTGCTTTCCCTTTCAATTAGCTTGTAATTCAACCTTTGTTGTCATTTAAATGTTATTCGTAATAAAATACGTATTTCACTTTGATTTTGACTACCGTATGTCACCAGGAAAACACATACAATTTAATGAGTTTCGTAGGCTCCTGTGCCTCCATATAGAACGTATTTGTATCTTAAGAAATACGAAGAGATAAAATTCCTTGCAGATAAGCATGTATGATAATTAGTATGTTAGTTTTCTACGGTATCCTTTGTTGCTATTTCGAGTTCTGTCCAATCTTTTTTAAAACATTCGTGTATGTATTCGTGTTGGTCTGATAAGCATCTGATAAATGATGAAAATGTGGGGAATGCGATTTTTTTTAAATTTTGGGACTTAAACTAAAATACCTTTCAAAGTATAAAATATATTTTTAAACTCCGCATAATTATCGCCATTCGGCAAAGGTTCAGGTGCAGCTGTAGTACGAGTTTATGTAGTATTTTGTAGAACAGTTTGACCTTCGTATCCGGTTAGATTGTAAGTAGGTTGAGGGAATTAACTGAACCAAAAGGAGAGTCGTAGAAGTTCTTGGATTTTTAAATTCAAACATTAACCCTTTCAGCCACATTTTCCCATATATAGTATAATTATTTGTTTTACAATAATGTATTTATAGTTTTTGCAAGTTTTACTGTATTAGATTCATTATTGGTGGTTTGTTTAAATGAAAAAGTTTCAGGTTGTTCTGTAACGAGCCATGTATTTTAAAAAACATCAGAAGTGGATGAAAAGGACCGAATCAAGGTGATAATTGCATTTCTTCATTGAGTATTGTTTGACGTAAGTCACATTTGTTGGCGGTTATTCTCAAATATAGTCGCAGTTGATGATTTCTTCATGCGTAAAAACCAGAGGGTAAGTAAATGTTCTCACATCTTTATCTCATTGCTGTGATCATAATCAAATTTATTGACGTAGGTGATCATAATCAAATTTATTGACGTGAAATATGCTAAATCATTCATCATTTTATAACAATTACTTAATAATTTAATTAAAATCGTAAATATATATGCTTCTTTCAACAAATATGTGTTATTTATCTATCTACATTAAATGATTAAATTAATCTAATAGTTTACACATCTTGCCTGGAAAACTATCTCCACACTTATCTACTGTGGCAGTCACAGTGTACAATAACCGGACGACTAAAATTTAGATTTTTAACTCTGAAAACAATGTGACTGAAAGGTTAAATGAATATGTGACAAACTCGGTAGCAACTGGACTTTCTCGCTCTTGTTCGCCCTAACCCAGAATGCTGTGTGACTTCATGAGATCTAATTAATATTTTTCAAAAACCAATTCTACATAAAGGTGCCAAGTGTACGAATGGGAAATGTCCTTAAAAGATCCCGATAATCGCTCAAATCAGAAGGAATGAAAGTAAGACAATGCACTTATGTAAATTATACTTAGATGAACGAGTTTGGCAGGAAATTTAGAAAAGATAACGGAAACTAGCGTAATTGGTAGCTTTGATTCAGCCTTCGTGATATACTGACGTATTTAGATATACATACCGTATATGTACAACATACATATCTAAGTATATCTATCTTTGAGTTAAGCGAAGAGAAACGCGAAGAAAATGGTCTATATTTACAAGTAAAATCTTCATGACAATAATTTAGTGAACAGTAGGAATTTAGAATAAAACGCAAAAATTTCTAGTTTTCAAATGTTATCAACCCCGCTTGTTGATTGTTGGCCTTGTCTCTCAATACAATCGTAAGATTTGAGGCAATCTAAAGTCACATTTCGTCTTTACGTAAATCTAAATGATGTCCAGGAGTACATCTTCCCTCTGATTTTCAACAACCACGAAAAAGGACAGAGAGAAGCTTCTTTACACACCAAACGACACAAACACCGAACTTCAATTTCTCATTATTTCTCTCTATTACCCTTCCTTTAGCTCCCAAACTTGCTTTCATAAATCTCAACAAAACACACACTCCACCGAGTGGTTGGACCTCAACGGCAACTAAATACTTACACACTGTCCAATTAAAATTCATCCAGTCGGCAGCGTAAGGCCGCTCATGTTAATATCCCAACGGTTATGGTTCACCCTTGCTTCCATCGCTCACATATAGGTGATAAGAAGCATCTGCCTTATCTGCAAATGACTGCACCAAAACCGAGGCCTGACTCTTACAGAAACTTTACAATGATGCGCATTCTCTCCTTTCTGTCTACACACCCATTCGAATCCATCTCTTAAAATCTTTCTCTCGGTGAAAACCATTTCTCTCCAACATACATCGCAAACACGTCGGACTGAGCCAAACGAGGCCATTTTTTTTTCAGTTTAAACATTTGAAATTCGCGCCGAAATATGAAAGGACAAAATTCTTTCACCAATGTTTAAAGAGTTTATATTGAAATTATTGAAAGGTCTTGCTTAGAAGATGATTTGGAACTTTTTGCTGACAAATAGTTGTTTGATGTGGAAACTATTTTGTCTCCCCCTTTTAAGTAACATCGTTTACCTCGGGGTAATCATCCCAGGGTTCACCCACTCACCTGCTTCCCCGCCGTTGGCTTCGTCATCAGTTTAGTGGTGAGTTGTAGTTGACATTTACATAATTGAAATGATAGAAGGCGTTGTCATTGTCAACAATACTATTTATTTCGATAATAGCAGCTTTTGATGGCTTAGCATCATCATCGATGATGATCATCGTCGATGATGCTGGCTAAGCCATCGAAAGCTGCTATTATTGAAATAAATAGTATTGTTGACAATGACAATATTTTGACAATATTTTTTCCCTCCAATTTTAAGTAGTATATGACTTAGTGTAGGGATCACAGAATTTTGAAAATGTGCACGCAATTTACTTTTCCCAATAGCACGTCATACGCAGCTCTTAGCTGCTATTTTGACGTAAAATAAATAAAATAAATAAAAAAATGTCAACGCCTTCAATCATTTCAATTCGTCGTCAGCTTTGCTCAGATGCTCCTACGTGATGCGGGGAGAATGCATGCGTGATTTGGGGTTGTGCATGCAATGACATTAAAACAACAACAACAACAACAATAATAATAATAATAAAAGAAGAAGAAGAAGAATTTTATTTGCTCGCTTTGTTTCAAGGGAAATATCCGAGGTTAGGCCTCGCATTATATAAGTGATCGTTCAAATATCTTAAACCTTTTTTTTTTAATTTATTGATTATGATGGTAGGTACATAGATTAGTTGTTAGCAACTTTACATATGTATTGATTACTTATTAACTAACTTAAAATTAACTTATAATTAACTTACACTTAACTTACAACTATTACATTGGGAGAGGAATCCCTAGTGGGTCCTCTAATCAGGTTCCAAATTGGCGAATTTGATGAGAAATGAATGGTAAGGGTATTTATTTGTAATTCTGGTTTGATGGATGGGATTTTTACCGAGTCTGAAAGGCACCAGGGAGGGGATTTGATTTAAGCTAGAGTAAAAGTTAGTGGAAAGATAAGCTATATGCTGGGATAACGGTTCGAGGTTAAATTCCTTATGAAGTTGGAGGTTGGATACGAATCATGGGGCATTAGCAATTGTTCTAAGAAATTGATTCTGTATTACTTGAATTCTGTTAATGTTGGTTTTGGAGGCGTTGATCCATATGGGGCAGGCGTACAGTAGTAGAGGTCTTATAACTGTTTTGAATATTAATATGGAGGAATTGAATGGTACCGAGCTATTTCTGTGAATTAGTGGTTTTAGCTGCAGTAATTTTATTTTGGCTTGAATTACTTTGTTATCTATGTGTTGCTTCCAGTTTAGTTTGGTGTCTAGTTGAATCTTAAACCTAATACTTAATCTAATGGTTGGTGGCATTGCTGCCACAGCGCCCCGGAACGTCTTGACAGGGGAGTCGGCCTCCGACGCACCTGATGCCCTCTGGGGTGGTAGACGGGCCGGCGGCTCTCGGCGCCTACGTTGGCCAGCCTGGGTGGGGACGGCGACGGCGGCGGTGCAGCACACGCCCCTCGGAGGCGCTGGGGGCTTCAGCAGCGGCTGCCCCCACGGCCTACACGACAGCGTAGGGATGTGCCCTTAACAGCTAAACAGTTATTTCTTAACTGTTAACGTTTCGTAGCTGTTGCGCAAAATAACAGTTATTTCATTTAATCTGTTTTCGGCTGTTATCGGTTGAAGGCACAGAACTGCGATTTACTGGGCCTAATCCGAACTACTACAAGCTTTTGTGTAAATCATTTTGTACGATAACTGCTTCACTGCTGCTAATCAATCACAATTTGCCGGTGTTCAAATTAGAGATTCACTAATACATAATTGAATTCGTCATTATTACACATTTTTATTTAATTGTTACCCAACAATAAGAAGTTTGTCCTTTAAATTAAGTCCGTCCAATCTTATTTCTGCCCCATTGCTGCTTATGTGAGGTCAAGTAATATTTCCCTAGGTCCGATGAAATAAAATGAGTTACGGTCAAATAATTCGCATTATAATATTTGATATTCGACAGTCATTAACACTTTAGCAGTAAGCAAAAACATTTTCTCCTCATTATTTTTGGCACTAGTCACTTCACTATGCACAAGTTGCATATTTGAAATAATATTTGCAATCTGAACCCGAATCACTTGTATTTTACTAATATTCTATACACATTTGCTACACATTATATATATTACAATTCATCATTTACAGTTCATCTAGTCTCGTTCATATGAGGTGCTTCTCTGTCAAAACATGTTTGGGAAAATAGTGCAAGCAAGCGCCGTAAGGTAACTGCACAAGCTTTACGGTGCTACCAACGTTATTCGGTTTGCATGGTTTAACTCTTAGCAGCCGTACTACAACTGATTTAACTCTTAGCAGTCTGCCATGTTAGGTTGCCGGTCATGGACCTGTTATTTTTCAACTGTTATTAATAACAGCTATTACGAGTCAACTGTTATTGTGATAACAGTTATTGAAGAAAAGCTGTTAAGCCCATCTCTACGACGGCGGCGGCGGCAGCGGTGGCGGCGCGCGCCATCAAAGGAGTCCAGTGATTTCCTCATCTAGGCCCGACGATCGAGCATCAGCTGGGTGGCTGTACCCTTTGAGGTTGAACAGGAATAGTTTCCACAATAGGTATGCGGTGTATTGAGTGGTGTACACCTCTGCACAGTTCCATTGGTACACGTCCGGCATTTGACCTCCGTTCCTTTGAGCCGTCAAGGAGCCCAAAGGACTGACCTATTGCCGATGTCGCGAGGTGGAGTGCCAGGTCTTGTTTCCACTGCAATAAATGTGCGTTCAGGTCGCCTACTACTCCTGCAATCAGGCAGCGTACTCGAAAAGGACAAAACTGTCACGCAGACACCTCCCCGTGCTTTCATGTCATGACATTGTTGTTTCACTCATAAAGAAACCAGAGTCGTAAAAGAAAAGTTTAAAATTTCGTTGTTGTTTTTTTTTCTAACGCAATATAAAGACCTTTTCTTTAAATAAATTGTTTATCATCGGGTATTTCACGGAGCAAATGATGACGTATTAGCATTTTACGGTATGAATGATTGCGTATTCATGCTGCAATAAAGAAATGTATAAATTTGAAAACTCGCTCCACTCGTCAGTCGTTTTCAAAACTTATACTCCTGCAATAAAGCATAGCATTATAATCAAATTGCATTAACTACTATTAACGGTCATATGCGTCTTTAACCCCTGTTAACACGCAACCCTAGAGGTTTATTAAGTGGGCTTTTAACTACTTGTATTTTAACGTCCTTAGCAACGGATTGTGACATTCTTAGCAACGTAAATAAACATCTATTCATCGCAAGTCAAATGTTTATGAAGAAAAATACATGACAAAGTACAAAACAAATGAGATTCAAACAATTCAGAATAAAAGTAACTCATATTGGTTTTTGGTATAATTTATGTTAATTTTAATATTAATAGTACAATGAAAACACATATTAGGTAAATTAACCTAATTTTCCTGGCATTCAACCAAATGAATCTCTTCTCCGAGAAGGATATTTACTGCCGATGTGAAGGTGTCTCTTTTGGATGTCGACGCGCCCACTTCTTCATCGAACGTCATTTACTTAGGTATCATTCAGTTCAGGAGAATGATTTGCATCCATCTGTATCGAACACGGAATAAAAATATTATTTAAATAGATACTCCAAGCAACACTCCACAATATCATACTAACGTGGCGCAGCAACAGAATTCAAGTGTTTACTATCGCAGTAATGTCGTAAATTTTGGCGTAAATCATGAGATTTTATGGGGATCGACAAAATGCTCAACATACTGTAGCGTAGTGTCGCTAAAACAGCGTGGGCACGTGGCGCGGTGTGCACCGAATGCGTAGACAAAAGCAGAAGCTATGACGCACGGGGTTTTTCTGACAGGGTGTGCGCATTGCTAGGGCGGAGGCAATGGAGGCGGCGGGCAGCGTCGCAAGGGCTATTTAAGGGCCGTGAGAACAATAGCTCTTCCTTTTTTGTGACCCTGGCAGCGGCAGCGGCAGCGTAGGTCGTCCGTGAGAGGTGCGAGCGTGCACGCGGCGAAGAAGCTGGCAGTTATTGTCGTGACTAGTGAGACATGTAGTCGGTCTCAGGGCAGGCGGTACTATGCACGGCTAAACATTAGGTAGTATGTTGCGGTGTGGTAGCCGTTGTAAATATCTCTCCTAGCAGTGGGGTCTATTTAGTTAGTTAATTGTATACAGTGCATAGGTTATTTGTGACTACGGTCTAAATTGCAAATAAACCTGCTGTTATTACAACCCATTCTCGTCTGTGTACTGATTACACCCGTATGACGCCACAGACGAAGGAGTGATTAAAAATAAAAGGAGTGATTGTTTTAGCGACACGACGCTACAATACCACGAAATGTTGCAGTGTTATTACTACTGCTTCGTCGAAATAAATAATATCGGTTCCGCTACGCTGCGTCTCGATTTTTAACTTTTCGCCTCCAACTTTACGCACTAACATTTCGCTGCTAACGGTAAAAGGTATGTTAGTAATAATTTCGTAATACTATACTGTTATAGTATTGACTTAATGTAACCCGAGGAAATAAAAGCCACTCGAATCCGTCGGCGTCAATTTCGGATTTAACAGACTGCCGTTGTTAATAAAAATCAAAACAAATGCCTAGTGGCTGAAGATTGTGTATGATTTCACATATTTCAAGAAATTGTATTTCTTCTGTATATTTTTTTCTTGTAATATAAAGAATAGAACGAAAAGTATTGAACGACACACGGCCGATAACACAATCACCTGACTCAGCGAGTTATAAATCTAAGCACTGTTTTGGCACCTTTTTTAATTACATTTGTGTTTCGTTGTTCGTCTGCCTAAAGCTATTAATAACTATAATTCTGGAGTTATTGCAATGCAAAATGTTACGTCAGTAGAATGTGACAATTGAATATGTCACATACCTCAACTTGTTACTGAAGTTTTCTTCTTGTTCTAATACAAGATTGCTATATACCAAGTATTCAAATTATATGAATTTTGGCTTGAATAAATCTTGAAGAATTAATTGTCTTGAATAACTTCCTAAGTACTGAACAATATAATATTTTGGAGGTTATACATTTTTCATATAGCGCTTTTGGTGTCATTTTCTGTTGAAAGGTGCAGGCAGTTTTCCTTTTGTGCAATATAATCGCAAGGTTTCATCTAGTTTCGATAATTTTATTGTAACTGATTTTCTAATATTAAGGCAACTTAATTTCACAATCAAAGTTATCCGTTTGTAAACATTTTTTCTTACACAGGCTCGTCTAGCACACATTCCCAATTAAAGAACAAATTTCGTGTTATACACTTTAACGGAGAAGTGGGTTTGATGTACAGCAATTCTGGTTGAATTGCATGTGTTTCGTTGTTCCACAAAACAGTCACGCCCACTCTAATTAATTAGCATTGCGATGTTGGTAAGCTGCTACAGCAGACTTTAATTCCCTCCAAATGCCGCAGCAATTCAACTCAGAGGCCAGCCGCACATGTTTGGCTCTTACTCCAGACTATGAAAGCAACGGAAAAATGAAAATGTTTTAAAATGAATTTAATTGTCTGGAAAATTCTGAGTCATATGAACTGAAAAAATTTCTCTAATAAACGATTGCATTTTTATTGTGTATCGTACCGTATTATTATTTAATGCATATTTGTAAAATTTACAATTGTAAAACTAAGTACACTTGAAGATTCTTAACAATCTTGTTGCTGATACGATCTAAAACAAAAAAAAGCATTAATTATTTTAACATTTTAAAACTTTTATTACATATGACGTAAACAAAACATATGTATTAACAGATAATAGAACTGTAGTAATAGTGTACTACTAGCGGAACGTTTCTTCAACGATGACCTTTCTTCCCCCTCCCTTCAGCAAATAAACAATTGAAGGCAAAGACACGCAGCGAGCACTGAAGACAACATTCTCACTTCAGCTGCGGGCAAGAGCAGTCGCTCCGTTATCAGCAGCTACTATCGTTCCGTGCCGAGTAAGGCCAACCAGTCTCGGTCTGACTTCAGTGTTTGTTTAGTGTTTTGTCAGTCCAGTTAAGTATAAATTGTATCAAAACTGTTCAAAGTGCTACACAATCTGCGAACCGAAGTTACTTTAAACTGTGAGTGCAGTGCGTCCATCAATCGCTCGTTACTCTCATTCATGAGCAACGAAAACGATGCCATCACACGGGAGTTAATCAGTGCCGCCCTAACCACATTGAACGGTGAAACACCATCGCCAGCCAGCAATATGGAATCTTACTCAGTAGGTCACTCCAGCAACTTCCAAACGGGCGGGAATTACATGCCCCCCACAACGTCACCGATAGACATTAGCTCCACGATGATAGCCCCCGGCTCCATCATCAGGCGTCCCACCAACCTTCAACCAAGTGGCCGCCGGGTCTCTATCCGGTAAAAGATCGATAGAGACCTGCGATGAAGGTGACAGCAAACGAGTGGCAACGCAAGGTAACACCCATCATAATAGTAATGCAGACCTACAGAAACAGTATAACGTAATAGTTTCCAATAGATTTAGCTTTCTCAACGAACACTTGCCCGAAGAACCACCCGAACCAAAGAAAATTCCACCAATTTTTGTTACCGCCCCAAGTAGTCACGCCGAACTTATTTGTGAAATTAAAAATAAAATATCCAATAACTTTACAACAGAATTCAAGACCAACAAAATTAAAATTATATTCCGGATCGTATAAGATGTCCGTAGTGCTGTGAAATATTTTATTGAAACTAACAAACAATTTCATACTGAAACATACCCCTAACTGCTACTTATTGGGCGATTATTTGTAACCCGTTTCCAAATTTCTAATAACATGGGCGCCAGGAAAAAGGTTACGATAATATTTTAACCATTATTACTCTGATAAAAACTGAATATTATCCCGCTAGCTGGGTCGATGGGTCACGTCAGAAATAATCGCTATTATCTATTAATAGCCAATTACCCGATCTGCCATCTATACAGAATGGCGAGGAATCTGAAAACAGAGATTTGATCTAGCTACTTTTTAGCTTGAATTGGCCAATGAAAATCATTTTATCTTTCTTTCAAGAGAAACGTAATGTTTATTTCTATCAATGTAGCAAATTAAAATGTGAGAAATTTACATTGATAACTTTCTTAGTCATATCCTGGTTCGAACCTTATACGGCGATTCTGATCTTCGCGTGCTCTTGATTGGTGGTTCATCGAAGAAACGCCTTCCCCCTCCTTTTTCAAGCTCCGAAGTCCCGAAGTCCAATTACCACGAATCTCTCCAAAACAAAATTTCAGACCCTTACACTAAACTAAGCAAACCGCTACCCGCTAAAACAATCCAACTAATTAAATTAAAAAATAAAACTAGAACACTCTGGGACTCATTAAGAATACTATCAATCAAAAAAGAATACAATCATTTAAATAACACTTTCAAACACGTCTTGCACACTTACAGACAGCAGCAATACTCACCCTTATTACAATCTCTAAATGTCTAAATGTAAGAAACAACTCTCCATGGCAATTTACAAAAAACCATTCTGAAAAAAAAAATTCAATTCCACCTCTATCAACAAACACAGGCAAAATACACTCTCCTAGCGCCAAAGCAGAACATTTCCAAAATACGTTTAGGCCCAATAATTCTCCTTTTCACACTAATCACCATGAAATCCTACAAATAGCTTCTTCCCCCGTCTTTAATATACTCCACAGAATAACATACATATCTCCACGCGAAATAAAAACTATAATTCAGAAACTATACTAAAAACTATAATTCAAAAATAAGAAAGACCCCGGACACGATAAAATCAGTTCAATAATCTTAAAATATCTCCCACCGTCAGCTTTAGCCTTCCTAAACAATATTTTCAATTCAATTTTAAGAACAGGATACTTCCCCCAAACTTGGAAACATTCAATCATCCACCCCATTCCGAAACCCTTCAAAATTCATTCCAAAGTACACAGTTATCGGCCCATCAGTTTACTACCCGTTATTGCCAAAATATTCGAAAAACATATCCTTGCCAGATTAAACCAGCATCTCAAAAATATTAACATAATTCCCAAACATCAATTCGGTTTCATTGCTCACCACTCAACTGCACACCAACTACTTAGATTAACAGAACACATTCACTCTGCATTTCAGAAAAAAAAAACACACACACAATATCTACACTCCTCGATATCACTCAAGCATTTGACAGAATTTGGCACCCGGGACTAATCTACAAACTAATAAAAGCTGGAACTCCAACCTACATTATTCACATCATCAAAAGTTTCCTATCAGATCGCACATTCTCAGTAACAGTCAACAATCACCACTCCACCCCACATATTATCAAATCAGGCGTCCCGCAAGGCTCCCCTTTATCTCCAACATTATTCAACATATACATAGCAGACATTCCATCATCATCAGATATCATCATCTAATATAGCTAAATTCGCAGACGATATAGCCCTATTCGCCTCAGGATTCACACTAAGTAACCTACGATCACAAATTCAAAATCACTTAAACAACATTGAAACCTGGGCAAACCTCTGGAAAATTCAACTCAATCCCGACAAAACAACAGCAAAAATCTTCTCCCTCAGAAAGTTTACCTCCCCTACTCCGCTAATAATAAACAACTCCCCCATCACATGGACCCCACCATCACAACCCATAAAACACTTAGGACTTCATCTGGACACAAAACTAACCTGGAAAACCCACATAGATATCAAAATTCAAGCAAGAAATAGATTCAAATCACAAGCAAGAAATAAATTATTCTAACTCCGGCCACTAATCAACAAACATAAATCTCTGTCATACACAAACAGTACAACACTATACAAAACAATAATCAGACCACTACTGTTTTATGCATGCCCCATATGGACAAACGCAGCCCCCACAAATGTCAATAAATTTCAAGTAATGCAAAATAAAATTTTAAGATTAATCACAAATGCCCCCTGGTTTATAAGTAATAAAAAACTTCATTCAGAATTAAACATCAATACAATAATAAACCAAATAGCACAAATATCACACAACTTCTACCAAAACCTAACAGATATACCAGCAGCAGCTCATTACACACTACCAAAAAATCCAACCCACACTCGAATAAAAAATAGATTCCCTTTTGAAGCATTCCTCAAACTTTTAGCCAACCATGATTCTTAACACCGAGGTTCTCCCCTAGAGTATCCTCTCTAATGTATAGATTAAGTTTTCTTGAGCCCCGGAATACCTACCCCCACTTCTTTGCCAACATTAGTTGGATTAAGTATAAATGTCAGCGAGGAGCGTTGTAGACAAAATCTGATAACTGGAAACGTTCGCTAACATGTAATAGAAACTATTTTACATCGATAAACGAACTTGAAATTTAATATAAGATTCCTTTCGTGAAAATAACCAAACGTCCCACTCCTCTCGCAACTAGGGAAGCGAGGGCTCAAGAAAACGTAGGCGCATAATAGCAAGTTTGACTTTGATTTTCCAAAGGTCGGCATTACTGTAAATATTCCAGTGACCGACTTTGTAACTACTACTTCCCCTCCGCCCGCATTTCTTCAATCCTTCGTTCCAGAAAAGTTGCGCGAGTAGCACGCGGCAGCTCTTAGCAGTCTCATTCTTGTCGTCATCAGCAGCCACATAGTTTAAGTTGGTGTCACCCTGGGTAAGACTAACGAAGTCACCCTCCCCTCGCAAATTAAATATAAAAATATTTAAATCTGAATAGTTTATACATTGTTTAATAAAAATGCAAATATATTTGAATGATATTAAAGAAACTTTGAAGATTATTTTATCATTTATATTGCTTATAGTTCGCGATTGACTTTACAATATTTGTCTTTGCTTTTCTTAGTATGTATGATTTAATTGTATAATTATTAAATTTATAGAAAATTAATAGAAAAATATATATGTATATATAATTTTTTAATAAATCATTAGAATTTTTATGTAATTCGAACTTTAACATCTTATAATGAGTGTCAGCTCTAAAATTGTGTCACCCAGGGCGCACCGAAACCCCTGCCCCCTAGCTGCGCCACTGGTCGTCAGCCCCAACGCGAGCGCGCAGTGCCGCGCCGCGCAGTTTCTGGGCGGGTCGGGAGTTGTTTTTCGCGGCCGCGCAGCTGCGCGTGGCCCTAAAACCCCGGCGGCGGCGGCGCCACAATCCCTGATCCGCCCGGCCACAGCGCGCGCTGCTACAGCGCGGGCGGCATTAGCCCTGCTAATGAGCCTCCGCCCGCCTCCACCCCGCTTCTGTCACCGTCCCGCCCTGTCTCCACCCCGCTTCCGTCACCGCCCCACCACTGCCTCAACCCCGCTTCCGTCACCGCCCCGCCACTGCCTCCACCCCGCTTCCGTCCCCGCCCCCGCCACTGCCTCCCCCCCCGCTTCCGTCACCGCCCCCGCCCCTGTCTCCACCCCCGCTTCCGTCACCGCCCCCGCCCCTGCCTTCACCCGCCCGCCTCCCCCCCGCTCGTCACCGCCCGCCCCTGCTCCCCCGCTTCCGTCACCGCCCCCCCCTGCCTCCACCCCCGCTTCCGTCACCGCCCCCGCCTCCGCCCCGCCACCGCCCCTGCCTCCCCCCCTCGCTTCCGTCACCACCCCCGCCCCTGCCTCCACCCCCGCTTCCGTCACCGACCCGCCTCCGCCCGCCACAGCCCCTGCCTCCACCCTCGCTCGTCACCACCCCGCCCTGCCTCCACCCCGCTTCCGTCACCGACCCGCCTCCGCCCCGCCACAGCCCTGCCTCCACCCCTCGCTTCCGTCACCGCCCCCGCCCCTGCCTCCACCCCCGCTTCCGTCACCGCCCCCGCCTCCGCCCCGCCACAGCCCTGCCTCCACCCTCGCTTCCGTCACCACCCCGCCCTGCCTCCACCCCGCTTCCGTCACCGACCCGCCTCCGCCCGCCACAGCCCCTGCCTCCACCCCTCGCTTCCGTCACCGCCCCGCCCTGCCTCCACCCCGCTTCCGTCACCCCCCCGTCTCCGCCCGCCACAGCCCTGCCTCCACCCTCGCTTCGTCACCACCCCGCCCTGCCTCCACCCCCGCTTCCGTCACCGCCCCGCCTCCGCCCGCCACAGCCCTGCCTCCACCCTCGCTTCCGTCACCGCCCCGCCCCTGCCTCCACCCCGCCTTCCGTCACCGCCCCCGCCTCCGCCCCGCCCCCGCCCCTGCCTCCACCCCTCGCTTCCGTCACGGCCCCCGCCCCTGCCTCCACCCCGCTTCCGTCACCGCCCCCGCCCTGCCTCCACCCCGCTTCCGTCACCGCCCACGCCTCCGCCCCGCCCACAGCCCCTGCCTCCACCCCTCGCTTCCGTCACCACCCCGCCCTGCCTCCCCCCCGCTTCCGTCACCGCCCCCGCCTCCGCCCCGCCACAGCCCTGCCTCCACCCCTCGCTTCCGTCACCGCCCCCCCCTGCCTCCACCCCCCTGCCTCCCCCCGCTTCCGTCACCCCCCCGCCCCTGCCTCCACCCCCGTTCCGTCACCGCCCCACCCGCCCCCCCGCTTCCTTACCCCCGCCTCGATTCCGCCTCTGCCACCGCCGGCGCTTGCGGCCATGCCTTCCCCGCGTCCGCCAGTCTGCTTTCGCCACCGCATACCCCCATAACCTTCCTTCTCCCACTGCCATCACGTCTGGCCCAGGCTCCGCTTCAGTCTTTGGTTTCCACTCCACCACTGTCACCTCCACCGCCTTCCCCTCCAACTCCGCCACCGCTTTCACCATCGTCTTTGCTTATAGTTACGCATCTATCACTTCCTTCATCTCCAACACCGACACCACCTATGCCACCGCTATCACCTTTGCATCCGTTTGAGCATCTTACATCGCCACTGCCATAGCATACCCCTTCACCATCACATCCGACTCCTTCCTTCCCCGTTCCGCCCCTCCTTGGTTCTCTACGCCTTCTCCCGCTTTCCCCCCTTCCCTTCCCCCCCCCCCTCCTTCGTTTCCACAACCTTCTTCGCTTACGGTTCCACCTCTGTCAACGCTTTTCCTTCGCCACCGCCAATGTCTTCGCATTTCCCTTCGCATTCAATTGATTGATTTTTTCGTATTTCCGGGCGCGTCAACTGCTTTGGTCATTAGTCCCGATAGTGTAGTGCATGTTTTTTCTCGGAAAATGGCGATGATCTTCCCCCGCTGGATGGCGAGATCCGGCGCCGACCTACCGTCGGCTAGTGGGATTTCCCCTAACCAGGACTATCCCACCAGCGGGGCACCGCCCCAGCCGGGACAAGCTCTAAGTTCCCGACCGGTCTCCCGGAATGTGGTAGTGTAGTGCATGTTAGTGTAAGTGTGTGTGTAAGGGGAGAGGATAGGACAAGGAAGAGGAAGGACAGATCGCGCGCAGTCCGTGGCCCGTTTGGTAGGGTACTGCTCCGGCATTAGCCTGGTGTTGATCGGAGAAACCACGGAAAACTACCGATCAGAGCAGCCGGCCGCTAGAATTCTTCTCCAGACAGTGACTGAATTGGACCTAGCTGAAAATCTAGTGTCGAAAATCCTGCCGCCGTGGGGAGTGTAACGTAGGACCTCCCGGTTAGAGGCGCTGCAGTGACATCAGTTGATGCACTGAGCTACCGCTCCCGGTTTCGCATTCAACATAACCAACACTTTTGCATCCATCTTCACCTCTAACTTCAACATTGCCTTCGCGCCTTCATCTGCGCTCACTCCACCGCAACCACAGATTTCCCTCCATCACTGCCTTCACTTCCGCCACAACCTTCAACAACATCCAACACAGCAACGGAATTCCCCCCCCTTCTCCGTTTCTTCCCCCTCCGCGTCCGACACTGTCTAGACCTCCTCCACCTCCTTCGCTTTCAACACCGCCACCATCTTCGACTTCTCCGCCGCCGCCACCTCCACTGCCCCCTCTTCGCATTCGACACAGCCACCGCCTTCGCATCCAACATCACCACCGCCTTGCTTCCTCGAGCGCCTTCAGTCGCTGCCTTCGCTCTTCCTTTCCTTTTCCCCTTCCCCGACTTCGTACCCGCCTTTACCTCAACCACTGCCACCGCCTTCGCATTTGATCTGCTACCTGTTCCATCACTGCCCGTAGCGGAGGCAAAGGCCTTCGATTCGGACTTTGCCTCCGCTATAGCCTTTGAATCCGCCTTACTTCTCCTTCTCTTTCCCCTCTATCTCTGCTTCCGCCCCCGCGTGCGACTTCGCCACTGTCGCCTCCACCGCCATTGCTTCCAACACCCCGCCTTCGTCGTTCCGTCACCACCATCACATACAATTTCGCCTCCCCACCGCCGCCGTACTTGCGTCCATCTTTGCTTCCAACACTGCCTGTAGATCCCGCGACCGGCTTCATGTCGACTACTGCCTTCGAATGCGCCACACTTTTCTCATTCGCCTTCGCCTCCAATAACTCTACCGCTTTTGCCTCCTCGACTGTCTTCGTCTCATACACCGCCTTCATCCGCGAATGCGCCGTCGCCCCATCCTCGCCTCCTTTTTTTCCGGTTGTCTCCGAATCCCCTCTCCTCGAATATCGTCAGTCTTCCTCGTTGGAGTATCTCCACCCCCACGTCCGCTTTGTCCTATCCCCTTGTTTCTTGCCACACAATCTTCCATTTATGCCCACATCAATTAAATAGCATTGAAGTTGCAATGATAGGACAGTAAACGAATGACTCTGTGACTTTGTGCTTTCGCCACTTCGTCGATCACGAATTTGGGGGATTGATGCGTTATTCTCGCAACATCTTCAAGTAATTATGCCTTACTGTTCCTTGGTTCTGATACCACATTATGACGTGATAACCTTTCAAAAATTATTTGTTTCCTACATGCCATTGTGAGAGCCCTATCTATAACCACAGAACGGTAGGCGCGTTGTCCACTACAATAATCAATTGCTTGTTCAAATTTCAGAGCAATTGGTCTTCAAACCACTTTATTTATTTATTTTACGTCAAAAACAGTTAAAAACTGCGTAAGACGTGCTATGGGGAAAAGTGAATTGTGTGCACATTTTCAAAATTCTGTGATCCCTACACTAAGTCATATACTACTTAAATTTTGAATTTTTGAAAGGGAGAAAAAAAACTCCCATGTAATAAAATCTATTTTCAAGGATAAACAAGCAATAAATTTTGAATTTTGAAAGGGAGAAAAAACAAAAAAACTCCCATGTAATAAAATCTATTTTCATAACTAAGCAATAAATTTTGAATTTTGAAAGGGAGAAAAAAAAAAACTCCCATGTAATAAAATCTATTTTCAAAGATAAATAAGCAATAAATTTTGGCTCTTATTACTTCCTGCCGCGACAACATGGAAACGATAATTTGAATAATTGTATTTCCCACTGAATTCTAGAAGACGTGCACAGAAAATGAAGTTACATTTATGTCCAGAAGCAAAACAAGGGGCCATCTCAGCATTTGCTCAATGGATCAGGGAAACTGGACGAAAAACCGATCGAGATGGGGAACTCCCAGATATACTCACTGACCATCTCCTCCTGATGATCTGTTGTTTTCCGGGAACGGAAGGCTAAGCGAGCGTTTTCAATGAACCCATTAGCAGTGACGGCGTAAACAATAATTATCCGCCCTTTCCTGGAGGTGCAGGGGCAGTGTCAGTCACAGAATCATCAGTCCATGCTGTATTAATACGGTGTCCAGCATTCACCCACGTTTTATCCAGTCATACTATAGCATCAAAATTTAGGGTGCAAATGTCTCTGAGAAAACGCGAGCACCGCGAGACAATATCGTTTCTCTCCATTAACACTTTGCGTTTGTTAATCTTTTTATATCGGAATCCCAGATCGTGAATAACTGTTCGAAGCAAAATCACACTTCCACTGAATAATTGTGCATCTCGTGGTGATATCGACAAGTTTTGGTAAGGTCGAATGTTCTTTCCTTGCATAATAACTATAAGTACGCCTACGAGCCTATTAATAAATTATAAATCTTCACTTAGCATTGAATGCGGTAAAATAATCTATAAATCACTTATCAGACCCTCACTAACCTACACACGCTCCGTTTGGATGAAAGCTGTCCATAGTCACATTAACAATCTTCAAATAATACACAATACGTGTGTCAGAAGCTGCATGGTTTATAAGCAATGAGCAATTACATAGAAAATTAAAAGTAGAATCAATTAACGACTATATTATCAAAATTTTTGAAAAATAATTTGATATACTACAAGAATCCCCACCTACAGCCAACGTACCGTCTAGGTAAGAATTACAGACAACCACAGAGAATCCACTCACGCTATCCTAAGAACATTTTCAAGCCTCCATAAATATCAGAAAATATAATCTCCCTTTCCTCCTCTCACTCCCTCTCTCTCTCCCTCCTCTCTCCCATCTCCTCCCCTCCCCCCTCCCCCTGGCACGATGGCGCTATTTTTTAAATTTTGAAAATGTCTCAGGGACGTCATGTAAAATGCCTCCTAAAAATTAAAATATCGGTTTCAAATTCAAGAAGCCGAAACATCAATCAGATCTATTGGAGAATATTAATTTTGGAGAAAATCTGCTGAACGATTTGGCCGCTAGCATCGTTCACAGACGGACGGACAGACAGAGAGACGCTTTTGCCATCATTCGATTTTTCGGTATCTGGGAGCCACAAAACATGGATTCTGGTACTTCACGTATTAGAGGATTTTTTAAAATTTTTCTTCTGGATTTATCCATATTTTTGTTCTCAGGGCCCTGAAATAATAGTTTTTCTGCCAAAAATTCGCAGTTTTTTTCGAGCATCATTACAGAACTTTCTCTCTACTCCGTAACGAGGAAGTAGAAACAAACATTCAAGGCATCCATATCTCACATTGAAGCAGACTTCTTGCTCATTTCAACAATTATATTTGTCCCATCTGCCTAGCGAAGCTCGCATCATCATTGCAAGCTAAGAGATTACAGGCAGGTATCAGACCGCACCCAAGGGACAGCACTGCTATAGTTTGAAGGCCCGTCATGTACGCCTTTGATAGCAACTACCTTTCCTAAGATAGGAAGAGAGAAGACGCGAGGAAAGCACTAACCGAGAGCTGCACATGTCTCTGACATATGGTCTGACTTCACACGGAGTTTGATTGATTGGTTGATTTTTCGTGTTTCTAGGCGCGTCAACTGCTTTGCTTATTAGTCCCGTAAGTTTAGTGCATGTCTTTCTCGAGAGATGGCGGTGTTCTTCCCCCGCCGAATGGCAAGATCCGGCGCCGACCTACCGTCGGCTAGTGGGGTTTCCCCTAACCAGGACTCTCCCACCAGGGGGGCACCGCCCCAGCCGGGACAAGCTCTAAGCTCCCGACCGGTCTCCCGAAATATGTGGTAGTGTAGTGCATGTTAGTGTGTATGGTGAGGATAGGACAACGAAGAGGAAGGAAAGATTGCGTGCGGCCCGTGGCCCGTTTTTTAGGGTACTGCTCCGGCATTCGCCTGGTGCTGTTCGGAGAAACCACGGAAAACTACCGATCAGAGCAGCCGGCCGCTAGAATTCCCCTCCAGACAGCGGCTGAATTCGACCTAGCTGGAAAGCTAGTGTCGAAAATCCTGCCGCCGTCAGGACTCGAACCTAGGAATCCCGGTTAGAGTCACTGTAGTGACATCAGTTGATGCACTGAGCTACCGCTACCGGTACGTCACACGGACGAAGGGATGAAAGAATGATTTGTGCTGGGCGTGGCTAACACACAGGTATAAAAGTATCTCTAAAGGATTCGAACCGTGATCCATGAAACCGACACTTGCTCGCAATTGTCCTTGTGATTTAGCGACCCCGGATCTCCCGTTCATCCACTTATTTGAAATACCGCACCGTTGAAGAATAGTTCTTCCCGATAACTTCATAGGTTATTAAGTTCTTTTAGATCAGTCAACGACACGTCTTCCCTTACATGAACACGCTGGGTGACACTTAGAAATACTACACGTCAAAATATTCGTTTTTTAAAGGACTGCAGAAGATGTCATACTGGGGTGTATAACATGTGTATACATTCTAAAAATATTCGGAACCGGATAATTCGGAAGGAAACAAGCAAGGTGACAATTCCATTTGGCGTGCGAAAAGAAACCTAGGACTCGCAACTTGAGGGGTTTTAAAACCCGTTTTCAGTACCATAATGTGACACATTTATTAACTCTCCGACAATCTTATCGTTTTATTAAAAATCAGCATTTGCCGTACTTATCCAAATTTACTGCCACCTCAAGCAGAGAGGATCTTTGAGCTAAACCAACCTTCCAAATGTACCACTTCGATCTAGAAAAGAGAAACGGATGGTGAAGACCTAGATTATGATAGTTCGGTTCGCGAGCGTACACAAGGGAGGAGGTTTCCGTCTTCCCTTTTCTGGAAAAGTAACAAGACGTGGATAACCGTTGCCTTCCACTCAATGAATTAATCGGGGCTATACCCAAGTTTGCGGGTTCAAACCCGATCGAAGCCGTGGATTTTTAAGGGCGAAAATATCCTTCGTATGCCTTCCTTCGGAGGGGAAGTAAAGCCGGCTGTCCCATGTTAGTACATTTACTGCATGTAAAAGATCCTCAAGTCTAAATGACGCCTCTGAGCTAAATTCAAAATCGCCTGTTTCGTCGCCCAAGTAATACCTCCTTTCTCCCATGATTGGTGAAAGGAGTGTAACGAAATTTGCGTGGTCAGATGGAATAGCAGGCCTCATGGCCTGAGTCTCGCCACGTAAAATAAGGCAAATTCAATTCAATTCAATTCAATTAATCATTAAGAAGCAAAGACGGTATGTGAAAGATTTTGGATAAAGTGAATTTCAGATAAAATACGTGGCGGCATGGAAAACCAGACCACTCGCCAATCACGTGGTGAAAACACCAATCCCCTTTGCAGGACTGAAACCAGCAAGCAAGTATTTTTTGACAAAAAGTAAAATCAAATGGATTGAAGAGACATCTAAATCAACGTTTGCGTTAGATGGACTGGATGATGTTGTATGTGGAGGCAGAATACCAGCCTTGCGTCTATTCGGAAATGCGCCAACAAAATCAATGTTGCTGCATCAAATTGGTGATTATTTTCCTAAACACATTTATCCCAAAATTTGTAACTTAACGAGATCAACTTTTTCAATCACCACCAATTATTAGGCGTAATCGATGCGATTTCCATGAACTCATTTGCTTCAGGTGCTTGCTCCATCAAAAAATACCAAAGTGGGCCCCGCAACCTTCAGTTACGTAACTCCAAGCCCCTCATCACTGAGGAAGCGAAAAAAAACAATTTCGAGGCGCAATAATGCTTATTTTGCAAATGTAATCATCATATTTAGAATATTCGAATTTTCAGCTATTCGTACAATTTTTTTAATACACGTATTGAGTTTAGGACTCCCATCTCCATTCTGTTTTTCGTCTATTTTCTCAGTGATTATTTATATTGATGAACTTTATGTCTGTATCACATGAGAATTATCGAAATTCTAGAAAAACATTTCATTTATGTATTGTGACGTCGTCGTGATGTTAAAAACAACACAGACCCGGAGTTTCTTTGTACAGGTTTATTTACAATTACTGTATATTACAATGTATACATACTCCTCCGGAAACTACCGCTGAACTCCACAGCACTACCATTTCTGAGGCAAGCCGCCCCAGCGTACCCCAGCGTGCTAACTTGTAGCACCGCTCCCGGCATCTGCTGTAGCCACCCTCGCAAACCTGCGACCACCCCTCACAGATCAGCAAAGTGCCTCCGCACCGCGATTCGGCCCAAACTCGAATGCCAATCGCCGACACTCCACCGGCGTCTCTAGCGAGGAGTCACGTGATGGACCTCCCACGCTGAAGACCCGCGGACCGCGTCACCTCATTACAGAGTTTTGGGCCGATCGCAAATTGGGGCACACCGAAGCCTGCAGACGATTTGTCCTTACACATCATTCTGCGCTAGCTGACCGCCGGATGTTCCCAGACACGCCCCCGCCGGCTTGCACCCTTGAAACGACCGCTCCGGTTGCACCCCCAGCCCGACGCCTGGACCACCCCCTCCCACGCCCCGGCCCGCGCCTTGTGCGGTCCGACGACTAGTGAAATGCTATGACGTTACAGTATTTACTGTTTCGCGTAATAACTCTTACAAATCGAGGGTGTTGGATGTCAAACCTCAAGCTTCAATGTAGAACGACGACTCATTAAAGTCACTGATTTCGTAGACTTACATGTGAACAAGGTAAGAAATAAAAGAAATAAAAAACTGATGACTTGATTACTTACCTTTTTATTTCAAATATTAAAATAACGTAATTTTGCATATTCTAGTACAGCAAACAAAGAAGTGCAGCGGAAGAATGTGTGTGCATTTTATAAGCAATAAATTTAATTACAAAATTGGTCTCGTATTTAGATTATTTTTATCATAAATTAATTGCAGGGTTATTAAATAATTGATCATAATGATAGATTGTATGGTAGATGTAATGTTATAGAATGTTCTCAAGATGCTGAAATAATGTTGAGTGATTAATAAAACGAAACACCAAAGTCCTGACTTTTACACTGAATATATTTTTAGGCAGAGTTCTAAAATTAGGACACAAACTACTTCAAAATGGGAACTAAAAAAATCTAGCATTTCATTGAATTTGAATCACAAAAGATCATTTATATTGATATTTTCCTATTTAAAAATATTCAGAGTTTTCATAGTTAATGAATGACTGAAGTCCGACGCGCATAGTTATTGCAAGATTTGCTCGATACAGCCAATCACAAATACAAATTCAGCATCCAATTAGAATATTTTATTTTGTGTCAATTTCACTATTGTTTCACTAGGTCAGCATTGAAAAAGTACTTTGATAATTATTTTACAGTTTGCTAACGAGCAAGCCCTTCACAAAATCACAATTAATAAAGCTTAGCAAAAGCCTCATGAATGAATTCCACAGTCAGAAATCACGTGTATTACTAAAGTTTTTCATATGAAGAATGTTTATGATGAACACAAAAAATTATGAGCACACGTATATTTCACCTTAAAAGTTTATTCAATAATTACATTATACAAATATTTTATTATTTACACAATTTTTATTTTTTTACGACATTTTAGCACTTTTATTCATGAATACGTGCATTTTCAAGGAATGTAGCTTCATTTTCTTGAACCTTTCGCTTCTTTAATATTTCTATGTCAGTGGTTATTCAGAACCTGATATTTTATTTTGTGTAAATCTTAGGTCATATGAAATAATTATTATGTTCATAAAATAATGATAACCTGCCACTTTTAATGCCCCATGTGAACTCATAACAGTATCTTTGAAGATGGAAAACATTTCAAATAATAAATAAATAGGCGTTTATGGTCAATACCACAAATATCGTCTCAAAACCAACCCAAATTCCTTGCACAGTGATTCAGATAAGCCTTCTATTTAAAAGACTCATCAAGATTCATTAAAATTTTTAATAAATATCAGACAAGTTCGCTACGCAATAGCATGAACTTGTAGAGTTCTGTGTGATCAGTTCCAGAAAATAACCGTCCGCTGCCTACTGGAGTGTTCGAAAATCGTGTCTGGGCTTTAGCTGCTGCACTGCACGCGGAACGAGGTTTACTAAAGGGGAGCGATCTGGACAAACTTTAGAGTGCTCACCCGCTGAGTTTCGTTCCTTTATATTCAAATCGGCTGCGCAACATGTCTTTAGGCAGACGTAGAACAATAGTCCCATGCATTTCTCAAAAGTATTTAAAAACTCTGTGTATGTTTAACACGAAACAAGGAAATACAGTGAAGTTTGTGAAACGATCATAAAATTACCATACACGGCAGAAATAGTCACGAATCATCGAACCTTTTTTTAAAATACGAACAAAGAATCAGGTGGAATCCCAATATTTGACGCGTTTCATATTACGAGTGGACGCACGGGTATTTTGTTACACTGTGCATTTAGTTCACTTCAATTTACTTTGAGAGCAATTCCGCACCCTGAGCACCCAATTAAAGAGATGAAGCAGTACTTTCAAAACAGTAATAAGTCCACACTTTGCTTTATCAATATTAGCAGAATCGTCAGTACTGAATTTCATAATTCCGTTATTGACATACGAAGTAAAGTATTCGTATTGAAAATGAAATTGAATGTAGTTAATCCATGTTTAACATCATGTAATTATTTTAAGCGCATTTTAATCTTATTGAAGTGAGTCAAATGAATAATTCGTGAAAAATATAAGAAAATGCCAGCGTTATGAAGTTATTTAAAATATTCGCAAATTTCTTTCAATTACTTATACGTTAAAATACGTTTAGGAGATGGATAGCGAGCACGTGGGTATGTCAGTTGGTCATGGTCGACTGTATGTGGGTACGAGTGTGGGTGCATGTGAGACGATAGAGGGATGGGGGGTAGGTAGGTGCGTGGGTGAGTGGATGAATGGGTTAGTAGGTGTTTGGGTGGACGGCGGATGGGTAAGTGGGTATGGGGTTTGGGGGGGGGGGGAGGTGGGGTAAAAGGCGGTTAGTAGACGGGCAGATGGGTGTGATGTAAGTCGGTGGTGAGTGAGTGAATGTGTGAGAGGGTTTCAGAATAGATAGATAGGTTTACGACCGAGCGTTCGTGAGTACAGGATGGTTGGTTGGTTGTTAGTAATTCCGGGAGCGTCAACTACTCATGTCATTAGTCCCGTAAGTGTAGTGCATATAGTACGTGTAGTGCTCGGGAAATGGCGATCTCCCGCTGGATGGCGAGATCCGGCGCCGACCTACCGTCGGCTAGCGGGGTTTTCCAGAACCAGATATCTCCCACCAGCGGGGCACCGCCCCAGCCGGGACAAGCTCTAAGCTCCAGACAGGTCTTTCCGGGTGTGTGGTAGTGTAGTGCATGTTAGTATAAGTGTGTGTGTGTGTGTGTGTGTGTGTAATGGATGAGAATAAGACAAGCACGGGGAAGGAAGGATCGCGCCCGGACGGGAAAGGTGCGTGGCCCGTTCGTTAGACTACTGCCCCGTGCGTGCGTGCAGAAGGGCGGGCGGGCGGCTAGCTGTGTAAGTGTGTGGGCAGGTGCGTGTAGTCGGAGGGGCCTAGAGGAAGCCCGCCTTGGCGAAGGCCTGGCACACGCGCTGCTGCTGGTCGGGCGTGAGGGGCAGCAGCGGGCGGCGGCACGGGCCCCCGTACAGCCCCACCAGGTCCATGGCCGCCTTCATGGCCGGCACGCCCAGCTCCCGCGTCACCTGCGCACACACGCGTCCATCAACGCACTCATTTCATTTCTAAGCTCACATCAACATAAACAGTTTGGTTTGGTTTTTTCGTGTTTCCGGGCGCGTAAACAGCTTTGGCCATTAGCCCCGTTAGTGTAGTGCATGTTCTTTTTCTCGCGATATGGCTGTGATATTTCCCCGCTGGATGGCGAGATCCGGCGCCGACCTACCTTCAGCTAGTGGGGTTTCCCACCTAACCACGACTCTCCCAACAGCGGTGCCCCGCCCCAGTCGGGACATGCTGTAAGC